>PRKT01000090.1:340572-574278 GCA_003671525.1 Saccostrea glomerata | reverse complement strand
GGGGGGGGGGGGGTTATTAAAAAAAAGATTTTAATATAGAAAAGGTTATTAATTCTTTGAAAAAAATTATTACCGTAATTATAATCGTTACTATAAGAATAAGCGTGAATATTTCAATTTTCATTTCCTTATTAAATCAGGTTTCAATTTCATTCTTTTATAATTCAAATGAATCTCCTACCTGTAAAACATCCAAATAATAAAGCCATTGTAAGTTAAAGAAACTATTCCCACTAATGTTGCCACCACACCGAGAACCAAGTGAACTTCTTCTGAAACCTCCTCATATGGCATCCAGTGCTCAGAAACTATATTGTCCAATTTAAAGTTTGTGGAATTTCTGGACGTATGAAGAATATGTTCCATACTCCACAAAGAGACTTTGTCGAGCTCTTGTAAAAAATCACATTATAGCACACTGAGTACGAGAGAGCCCAAAGTTGGTCATTTGTGAGTGGGAGAATCAATATATAACTACTGCTCGTCATGCCAGGTACTTCTTCACATCCTTACATAGAAAGAAAGGACAACCGCTGTCTTCCCCTTATTATCACAGGGAATCAATTCCTAAATCACACACATTGCGTTAAAACATTAAAATAAGCCACTCTGCTATATCCACTGATTATAAATATCTGCCTTTTTACCGTTCGGCTTACACATCCTAGATATGAAATGGCCAATGTTAAAACAAATTCTAATCAAAACTGCAGTAAACTGGGGGTATTTTGTGTTGCAACAGTAGCCTTTACATGCTGCAGGCTCACATTAAAACTGAAGTAAGAACTCGGGAGGGATTATTATTACAGATGCTTCCACGTTATCTCTTACTGTAAACAAATAATTCACATTCATCGACTGCTCCAACCTTATATATTTAAAAGGTTTATTATTCCTAGCAAAAGTAAATAAACAAAACAACAAACCTTATCAGCAGATAAAGTCATGGTAATTATAAAAAATATATTACAAATGGGAGTAATATAAAACAATATGTGTTTGTGAAACACTTATTCCCCCGTATGGCAGCTTATGGCGAGGGTTGAATTTTCTGAAATGCACGTCAAACTCCAAAGGTCAAGGTCAAAAGACCAAAAGTGTTGGTATCCAAAAGAAAGTTCTTGTTACAAGTGACACACCTGTGAAATATGAAAGCCCTAGTTCCAACTTTTCAAAAGTTATGTCCAACTTTAAAGTTTTCAAAAAGTTGGTCAAACTCGAAGGTCAAGGTCAAAAATATTTATACTCCCTGAAAGGTCTTATCACAATGAATACACATGTCAAGTAAGACAGCCCTAACTCAAACTCTTCAAGGTTTAGCTAAGGTAAAAGTGTGGTATTTTCTCAGTATAATAATAGGTCAACTCCAAGGTCATGGTCAAGAGATAAAATTTGGTGGTACCCAAAGAAAAATCTTGTCACTTGGAATTTACCTGTGAAATAAAAAAGCCATAGCCCCACCCAGTCAAAGTCATGGGCAATGTTTAAGTATTTGCGGACAACAGACAGACGGGCGGTCAGAAAAAAAGTATATACTCCCGAAACTTCGTTTACGGGGGTAAAAGAAGGGGAGAATATTTCAATACTTTTCTTCGACGTGCCTTAAAGAGGTTCGAACCTGAGCTTTTGAGCAGCTTTGGTTTGGATCTATTTTTTTTTAAAATCTGCATCATTTTTAAGTTCTTACATTAAGGACAGATGATACAAACAATTTTTTTGTTTGAAAGAGACTTAATATCATGTCTCAAGTTTAGAAAAGTGGATATTTCTTGGAATTTTTCACAAAAAAATGGAGAATGAAATAGAATTGGAAAATGTTAGTAATATTTCAATAAAATTAAGATTTGGATAAAACACACTCAGTAAAGGTTTACAGATGAAAATAGATTTTAGAATATGTTATATTGGTGCTAAAAGTGCAATATAATCCTTACGTGAATTTTATCAGGAAAAGCAAAATAGTAAAAATTAGCGTATATGATATTGATGAATTTTTGTCTTTTTTTTTCTTCCTAAAAATTACCTGGCTTGGTATATTTTTCTAAAGTTTATATTGCACTTTTAGCACAAAGATAATA
This sequence comes from Saccostrea glomerata, assembly GCA_003671525.1. Taxonomy (NCBI): domain Eukaryota; kingdom Metazoa; phylum Mollusca; class Bivalvia; order Ostreida; family Ostreidae; genus Saccostrea; species Saccostrea glomerata. The sequence goes on along the minus strand of PRKT01000090.1, from coordinate 572,200 downwards.
TATTCTGAAATTTGTTTTCACCTGTAAACCTTTACTTAGTGTGATTTGTCTATTTTTGTTTTTTCATTGAAATATTACTTATATTTTCCAAGACTATTTCATTTTCCAGTTCTTAGGATAAAAAAATCTAAGAATTATCCACTTTTCTAAACTTTCAAACAAAAAAATTGTTTGTATCATCTGTCCTTAAATCTGGATTCTACCATGCAAATTAAACTATATCCAATGTAAAAAAAAACCGCAATTAAACTCCATTCAAAGAGAATTAAGCCAGGAACTATATTTTGTGGCCAAAGTTTTTTTTTAGCAGAAAATGATCAATTTTTCCCTTTTGAAAGATATATCGTACCGTTTAGTTTAGATTTCTATTTTTCCAGGGTGGTTGCACACAGAGGTGTTTTTTTCACAGTGAAATGTTTCATACTGACTCTGAAATATCCATTTAATTATTTCTTTACTGAATATATCAGATAACTTTGATCAATCTACTTAAAATCAAAAAAAGTTTAGGACTTTAAGATACTTTTCTTGATTATTAAATGCTTTAAAAAATCACATTTTGTGAGTGCAGAAAGATCAAATAATTGATTATGCGAAGCAATTTGATTTGTTTAGTCACAAATCTCATGTGTCTATTTTCAAATGGAAAAATAGTTTATTTTGTCCAATTATTTATGTGGATAAAGATATTGGAGAGAAAACATCGAAGATGTGATTTTTCATTATGGTATAAATTTCAGTGCAAAAAGGTCATATAACATGTACTGTAGCGCCAAAAGAAGCATAATGACCCTAATCTTTTGTTTTTATTTTCATTAATTAAGCTATGTGTGTAGAAACTCAAAAATTATTTGGCAAAAAGTTTACGACCTTAAATATCAAGATCCAACCTCGTTAAAATGTCTTAAACATATAAAGCTAATGCTTTCGTCTTCTCTATACAGATTGTAAGGACTCTTGCATCCCGCTTTCGCGAAAGCAAGGGGACATTAAATTTCATTCGTCTGTCCGTTTGTAGTTTTATTGTCCCCCGCTTTAGTGAAACAATGAAAATAACAATGTTTTTTGACCCCGTGACCTTAGCCTTGAAGTTAAACATTCTTTTGAAAATTAAAAATTTCTTTTAATTGGCCATAACTTTTGAATGAAAAGAGATAGGGCTTCTAAATAAAGATATAATATATTATCTGTGACAAGACCTTTCTAAATACACCATGATTTTTGACGTCGTGACCTTGAAGTTTGACATTTAAAAAAAAGCAAATTAACTTCGATGATAACTTTTGAATGATGTACGATAGGGCGTTCATATTCAACAAAATAGGCCATAAAAAGGATGTCTCACCCACAAAGACACCGAAAGCGGAGAACCACAATTTTTTTTTTATTTGCTTCTTCAATTTTATTAGTAACATGTTATATTCAAGTGATCTATATACTAGGAAAGTTTTTGGTATAATATAATTTTCTATGACATTTTTGAAATAACAAGTTCAGAATAGGTGACAAAGATTTAGAACGTAACGTATTAGGATACGTGTCCATCTACTTAATAATGTTTGGTATTTTAAATCCCTGAATTTACTGTAGATTCAACACTATTTAGTGAAATGATATACGTAGATGTTTGATTTTGTACTTTTGTTATATAGTTCATAATACCCTCAGAATTTCACGTTGGAACAAAAGCAATGTATGTAAGCATATTTGGACTAAGAGAGATCATTCTAATATTTTTAAGTAACTTCATTGTATTTTGTTAAACTTGCAGCTAATTGTTATTCTATTTCAATTTTGGAGCATTTTTTTTTAGATAAAATTCTCTTTCAATGTTTGTTCTCAAGTAAGAGAACCGACTAGGTTTTATTTCTGCCTAATAGAAACTCTATTCAGTAAAAACAATGTGCTGTAGCCTTCAACGACTTTAGTGTGTATGCATACTTTCGTGAAAATCTATTCTTAAATAATGTCCTGAGCTCTATGACATACACTAGAAATTATATGTCATTAAGCTTAACTTTCTCTTATGATTTAAATCTTTAATGAATTGATAACAGTAAATGTGACCACCTTTCATCGCATAGTTTCATTGTGAGAAGCTGGAAAACAAGGGCTTTTCGAGACACTGCATTAAAATAAATGGTAAAGAATCAGTAAACTAGAGTGAAATTAAACGCTTCATTTAAGCTGCTGTAAGACTTGTTAAGAATCCCAAAGAAATTAAATATTCACTGAAATATGGGAAATTTACAGCATTCATGAGCAAGTGAATTTCAATGAACAGAAATTATGGGCATTAAAAATGGGTACCGTCCTTCGCGACTAGGATTTACAACAACCAATGTTGTGTTAAAAAAGATTCAAAAAATTATCACCGATGATGCTTGACTTTCAGACACATATAAAATTTAATGGGCATCATTTTTGGGATAGTTCACACAGTTTTAAAGAAATAATTGACAGCTAGTTAAAAAGCTTAGTACTTAATTGGCACCACACGTGTTGAAAAATGAGTGAAAACGACAGCGTAACAGAATATCTAAACAATTATTTTCAAAAGTCAGAAATTGTACTTTTCTACGTTTGTCTGAAATTCAAACAGATAATGACACTTAAATCCATTGCCTGAAACCCTCAAACCAATTTAAAATAAGATGCACTTGACAAAAACAACAAAGGTCTGAGAAGAGCAAAGAACTGCAAGAGCACAAAGCCAGTTTTATTTGCTATTTTCTTAAATATCAGTGGTTTTGTTATTCAAATTCGTATTCGGAGAGACAGTTCAATATCTGGAGGAGTCCAGAAAGCCAAATATTTGCAAAAAAATCGAAAGCTTTTTGAGAGGAAGGAAGCAAAATCTGGAATCCACTATTAAAATTTCTTCATGACAACGTCAAAACCCACACACCTTTAAGAGTAAAGGAGTTTGGAGGGATAAACAGAGAGTTAATGTGTTGTCACACCAACAATACTCGCCAGATCGTTCACCCTTTGACTTGTTTCATATTCCAAACTTTAAATAAACACTTTTCAGAAAGAAAAGACAAGAAAAGAGAATATATACCGGTACGTGAAATCATTAAGACTATATGATTGAAAAGCGTTTTTTGTTTCTTTCCGAGCACCGATCGAGGTCATTATTTATTGAACAGCCCTCGTATGGTTTCTTTACCTAAATGGATTGTAAGAAGAAATGCTTTTTCAAAATATACGAAAGTTCTAGAGGAGACCTTTTGCTAAAATTTTAATTTAACACTGAGTTAATTTTTTATGCATGTTATGTTAAAAAGAATCCTAAATTCTACACTCTTGTTTCTTGAGGGTACATCTCAAAATGTTAAAATTGAAAAAAGAAATATCCTGTATTTATTGATCACTTCAAAAGGATTTATATAAAAAAAAATAACCTACACTATTAACTCTATTTTCTTTAAATTCCTGTGTTCGAATTTTTAAGCATCCTTACAATGTCAAGAGTTTGTGAGTTCGGAACTTTGTCATGAATTCCAAAATCTCAAGGCTAAGGTTTGTGTAGAGTTCCGAAATAACGAAACCTTGACCTTGTGAGGATGACTTTCCACAGGATTTTTTAAAATGTTTTTTTTCTCTTTTATAACAATTTTGTTACCTACTTTATGTTAGATTGTGGGTGGCAGACGTCATAAATGATTCAGTGTAAGAAGAGTACTATGTCTACAGTGTCAGTTTACAAACAGCTTAGAAAACAACTTAAAATGTAAACGAACTTTAACAAATCCGTTTGAAAATGCCAAATTTTGTAATTTTCATTTATCATTCAACTTAGAAGTGACGCTTTTATACTGTGTTTATAAACTCCGTAAATACGAACTGGACTAAAGTGCATTAACCTAGTCCAAGATGGCGACAGGCAAATACGCTTCCAGTTTTCTTAAACAAATAATGATCAGATGAGTTCTTTTTTGCTCAAATTTGTTTTCCAGTATCAGTTTTATAGCATAGAAGGACTATCGTCATTTTTTCTGTAATTAACAAGAAAACGAGTTTCAAAGTTTCGCTATATATAGAGAAGTGTTAAGTTTATGAGCGTTTTTCACTATTAGATTCACTTTTTTTCGAGACTCCATTTAAGGGGGCCGACTTGGGTTTTATTGTACGAAAACCACAAAAGCGGAAATCTTCATTTATACCATATATAACTTACTTTTACTTCAGCGTACATGCCAAGTTTGGGAATAATCTACCGTCCAGGTATTCTTAAGGGACTGTCTCAAAATACAGGTACATTTCCTGTATAGGATTATATAGGAAAGTGCCACTTTTTAGCACTTTAAAGCATATTATACAAATACTACAATTTTTGTTAAAACTATAATATATGATGAGTAATACTATATTGTACATTATATGGAAGAAACATGGAATTCTATCGTCTTATTACCAGAGGGGGCATCTAGAAATGCAAAAAAGTAACGAATTGTCCTGCTTTTATATTGTACTACAAAATATAACAGGCACAAGAGATTTAAATGAAAAAAAAATTGAAGATATTCTTAAATTTCTATGTTTTAAACTTCAAGCGCATATGCTTATTACTTTTTCTTTAATAACATTTTTATTATACCCTTTTCTTAACAGCTTCAGTTTATCATAACGTCAAAAACACACTAAAACGACGTCAACCTACCTATCAATTGCAAAATCGGTTAAAAAATCAGTTGTATACAATTGTAATTACATTTTAAACCTGTTATTTCTCAAGTTTGTTTAATTTTATTAATCAAGTGAAAAAAGTTGCTTTTAAACAGTACATACATTTCATTTTACTATGATGCGCGAAATATTGCGCAATGAAAACCAAAGTCGCCACCATAAGTTATTTCGTCTACAACCTTATTGTACACTGTATAAAATTTTTTAATTGCTTCAAACAATACATAATTCACATTCAGTGTAATTTTTTGTATGAAATCCATTAGAAATCCATGACTTTGAAATCTCGAAAACACAAGTGAAACCTTGTCAACTTCTGAATAGGTGATATCATCTATTTGATTTGAATCGGTGATATCACCTAATCAAATACGTGATACCACCTTTTTTCAATATGTAATATTACTTACTTGGAAAGGTGATATCACGTTCCTATTCAAATCAAAAACATGATATCACCTATTCAAATTATTAATATAACCAATTCGAATAGACAATATCACGTCCTCTCCTAACAACTGCTCCTAAATAGACTATTTGGACTTTCGCTTTAATTTTACTTTCGTTTTATAATTAAGCGTTCTTGAAATCGGCCTCGCATTTAGTTTTAAGTACCGCATAATTCAAACTTTTAGTTTTTGTTAATAAATTTGATTTACTACCCTTTTTTCATCTTTTATTTAATCTATAGGAAAAGAATCATTAAACTTTTTATTTGAGATTCGATTAAAATATAATCACCACGCCTAATTAAAATAAGCACACGGCGGGTGTGACGGGTCAGCAGGGGATGCTTACTCCTCCATGGCACCTGATACCACCTCTGATGTTTTGGAGGTCTGTGTTTGCCCTGCTTCTATTTTGTATTGTTTTATGGGCTTTGATAATGAATACTGTTCGTTATCACTATATCTTTCATTCAGAAATGAAATTTTAACACGAACAGATCTAGCCGACAGAATTTCAAAGTATGTTTTTATATATGTGGTTAACCCTAGCAATTTATGCACCATTCAGATACGGTAGAAGACCACAGTAATTTGCCATGAAATAAAATGAATGACTTGATATGTGGATTTTACTGTTTAAAATGACATCTCTGGTCAACTAAATGCACACTTCCGGAATATCAGAGGAATTTTATGGGTATGGTAATTGGAATAATTACAACAGTGGGAAAAATCCAAAATTAGTTCAAAAGTGTTAACATCACTGCCAAAGGTCCCTTAATTTAAATGCTCTGTCATGTATCAGATAATAATTATCCTAGTAAAAAACATCCCTGTTTAACATTTATGGTCAGTAAAATGTGTAACATCATTCTCATAAAGTGGAATATATGATTGCCTGTATTAAGTGGCGTCACCTGCAATAAAAGTAGAAATCCCTATAGAAATACCGTACAACATACTGTCTCTGACTGCATTAGATCGACTTAATCTGCGATAGTAAGTGTCGTGAGCATTGGAATAAATGTCGTCAACGATGACGATCTAAGATACAAGGGTTGTTCGAAAAGTTCATGGACGATATCAATCTTCGTTGTATTACTCACTAGAAAATTAAAATAAGTGCAATATAATATGTAAAAATATTTTTTGTTGGTGTGTGAAGTTTCATTCCATTCCATTTAACGGATATCAGTTAACTTCATATATTTTAAAATCCACATGTTTTGTACCCGCGGAGCACACTTAACGGCAACGTAACGTCAAAACATATCGTCATGAATTTCTAATAAAAAATACTATCCCTATATATTTCACACAGAATAATTCAATGCCCACTTATTAAATCCTTTTTCTAATACTTGACATTTATTTTTTAAGAATTGCTCTCGTTGTATAATTTCATTTGTTAAGGTTTTAATGTCTTTTATAACTTAACTCTGCTTTCACAGGATATGCAACTCTGAAGCGCCTATGTCTTTCCTTGACGTTCTAACTTTTTAAAGATTTTGTTCAGATTTTTACAGTTAAACCGTTTCTTCACAGATTGTCCTCATCCGATACAGAGTCTCTGTCACTCAAATGCTGCCTGTACTATATGTTCACACATTCACAATAAATACTAGATATCCCCAGCCGACCGGTCACACCCACCGTGTGTTCCTTGTCATGATCGGGAATTTACGGAAAAATCCCTCGACAATCCAGTGTGTAAAAAATATTTATCAATAAGTACGAAAAAAAGCATCAGTCAGCATTTGACCTATTAACAGGTTGTATTTGCTGAGATTGCATCGATCATACAACTTACAAAATGGTGACGTTGAATAAGACTGTTGACATTCTTGTTTCATCAACTTGTTTGTCAATATTTAACATCGTTTTAGAAATTGTTTATAGGTACAGCAAGGTCTTGTGCATCAATATAAACTCTGTATGTTGGTGATAAAGGTATATTGCTTCACACAATGTAAGAAAGGTATGCTGACGATTGAAAAGTTAAGGTCATCATTTTTTGAAACAAAAAAAGATAAAACCAATCTAATTATATCTGTCCTAGCAGTAATTTTGTTCCTGTTTGAACATATTTTCTTTCTTGAGGTCGTAAGTCACTTTCAATAAAGAGATCATAGATCAACTACAATTGTTTGTAATTTTGTTCACAAATAATCAGGTTTGCAATACATAAAACTTTTGAACAACATATCTCCGTGTTCAGTTATTTTTTGTGTAATTATTTGTGTAAAAATATCTTAACACATTTCCTTTAAAAAGATGAAGATAATTTTCGATATGATGTTTTTTTAAAAAGTTATATGAAGAATTAAATTTGGTCTTAAGCCGTAAGTCCCTTTGTAAAACGGGCCCCAGAACTACTTTAATTATCATTAAATCGACGTTCGTTTTTTATGGATCGCCGTAACTGCCTTCTGTGGAGAACTTTCATTATATGCTGGTACTTTGTCATTATATGATCGTATTTTATCATTATATGATGGTATTTTGTCATAATATGCTGCTACTTTGTCATTATATGACATAAAAATCAGCACGCACTAAATTTTAATAAATCTGGTCAATACAGGAAGTTTACATGTTGTTTTTTATCTCATGAAAAATTCAGCTCCAGTCTCGTATCAAAAGGCCCGAATCAGAAGGGAAGATTCCGGGATTGTTTTGCGTCAGCCATGATTTGACGTGAACGCAAGTGAAATACTGTTAACACCTAGACTGGCTTGCCTGTCTGATCCTCGATTTCGTACTGCCAGTCTAGGAACAGCGAATTTGTGTTATAGAGACAAGCGTCTGGATGATCGAGACTACAAATAATGACGAAAAAGTAGTAGCATATAATGTAAAGTAGTATAATGAAAAGTAGTATAAAGAAAAGTAGTTTAATGAAAAGTAGTATAATGAAAAGTAGTATTATGAAAAGTAGTAGCATATAATGACAAAATACCATCATATAATGACAAAATACCATCATATAATGACAAATTACCATCATATAATGACAAAATACCATCATATAATGACAAAGTACCAGCATATAATGCAAGTTCTGCACATTCGGCAGTTACGGCGTTCCATAGTTTTTGATTCGCCGCTGCATTTACATTTTAATATGACCGGTTGTAAGTTGTGTATACTAGTATCTATTTTTTTCCTCATGCATCATTAAATTGTTTTATTGTTTATCTATTAATCGTTTTTCTAATTCTTGTCCGTTTTAAACTGTAACCTTTTCCATAATATTAATAGAACAGGCATATATGTATAACCTCTGTAAAGAAAGTAGAAAAAAAACTTTCTTCGATCTTCGAGCAACAATTCCCAACACTATTTTATGACATTGACTCAAAATGTAACTCAATATTATAAAAAAGAAAATTAGAAAGTTCTGTATACTTTTTTATGAGGCTGACTTTGTTTTTTGTTTTTGTTTTTTCTTTATTTTTTTTTTGTATTAGGAAGACTTTTATGAATCTATTGTTCGTCTTCCTTGTTCTAGATAATGTGGGAAGGATGGGGGGGGGGTTACGTTATTCATTAATGCACGGTGAATCAAATATCTTACTTTTAGTAGGAGCAAACTAGGATATCCAGTCTAACTGGGGCTATAAATAACATACAAGCAATCAATTCAGTTTCACTCTTCCAGATTTTCTGACAAAGACACACTTCAATTGTATTTATTTGGGAAAAACACTTAAGGAATGTTTTTCAGTTTTGTGTGAGTTATTGGTGTGTGAATCACACAGACTTGTCAAGTAGGCATATTTCATGAAGCGCGCTAGCGCTTCATGAAAAATATGCCTACGTGCAAGTCTGTGTGATTCACACACCAATAATTCACACTAAACTGAAAAACATTCCTTATATTTACATTTTACATGTTTGGAATCAACTAACATATGCTAAGTATCTGAATTTCTCGCTGCCCTATATCGTTGCATTTTTACTAACGTCGCTGCAGCCTCATTGTGACGTCACGTTAACGCACGTTTCTCCGTGTATACTCTACGCGTGAGTATACACGAAAATGGTTTTCAAATCAATTTCACAGTTGGCTTACTAGAAAAACACAGCGAATGTAAATATATATAAATGTTTCGTAATAAAGGATATATTTCATTTGTATGCGATAATTATCGGTATAATTAAAAACTGAACTGTAGCATCAAGTCTAAAAAATATATTGGATATTTATGTACATTTATATGTATGTAAGACAATATTGTTAATATTTCATACTCAGCTGGTACCCTTGATGAAACTTAAAGAAACCAAAGGGTGATTATTTCTATGGAATTGCTCACGAGAATTTCGACAAGGTGCGTTAATAAGTTGGATACACTTTATTGGAGCGTTCAATGCCAAAATCGCCATTTACTTTCAGGTTCTAAAGGAGTTCTGTACTTTTGAACCCGATCACTATTTGCTTCTGAATATTCTATTAATATATACTTTATAATAATATGATTAAAAAGTGTAATAATCAGAGACATTTTTGTTTCTACATTAGGGGAAAACTGTTTTTGCGCGAAAATACCCATAAAATATAATTGTTTAAGAAAATTGTCAGAACGGTTTTCTAAATTGTTCTAGCGATTTTCTTAGTTGATTGCATTAAATACGTTTTAATGTATTTTTTAAATGTATGTGTTTATTTGGCAATTGTACTAATGATTTTGAAAACTGTTTATGTAACGCACAATCGATTCAGAAGACATTCATATCCGCATTCATTTAAAGCAGTTCAAATATACGAAAAATGTATTGACTTTATTATAATGCAGCAACCTACATGTACTGCAGTCATTTCATTTGCGATCGCACGACTTTGTAGAAATATACTCCAAAAGGCATCTATTGATACATTAAAGTCAAGGATAACATGCACAGGAGAATTCTAACGTATGTCTTTCGTGGGAGTCAGATTCTTATGTAACTATAATTTCAAAACATGATGTAACGTATTGTACAAAGCAAGTACATTAATTTTATCAAATCTTTTCGAATAACATTTGGCGTCAATTTTTGTTTTGTAAGTTTGCTATTTACAATATGTACAGCACGTTCTGAAATTAAAAGTTACAGTTCTATAAAGAATCTGACTCCCACGGTCGACATACATAATGTAACAATTCTCCTATGCATGTTACATGTATTCTTGACTTAAATTCATCAAAAGACAAAGTTAATTGGGATACTTTTCTGCAGTCGTGCGGTTGCTTTGTATATAACGTGTGCTTGTATTTCTATTAAGCGATGATCTGTCCTTTTTTGTACACTCTATGTTGTCTCTAAACAGGACAAAATAAATGTTTGGCTTTACAACAAATCGTTTCTCAATACTTTCATGACATAATAAGATATTAAAATAGCCATCAGTAATTCGTATTCGTTTTTGTTACAACGTGTGTCGAATTGATAACATGTTATTGCATGTAATTATGTACTTTGTATTTCTTTAATAGTATGTCTTAAGATCATTTTTTAAAAATTATCAATGACAAGTAAAGTGAAAACTATGCAATCCGTCACACTGTAAACTCGGAGTTTAATTTCCTTGCCATTTTACTATTTTCCATGTTTTTACACTGTGCAACCCAACACCCTGTGTATTCCAACACAAAATTCTTCTCCCAGTGCATGTCGTAGATTTCACTGTACTAATTGTTTTTGATATAATATTCACTGACATACCTTTTTCTTAATACTGTAATATCAAACCTATCTAATGTTAGGTTTCAATTAGATATAGAAGTTCTGTTTTGCTAAGATTTGAGTAACCTTCAGATTCAGAATTCAACTGTATTAATCTAAACTAGGTAAATGTTCGACCTTGGAATTTATTTCTTTATAGTTAATTATGGTTCAGAATAAAGTGATATTTTGATTAAGGTTTTGACCAGATGGCCAATAGCTACTCACAACAACTGTGAATGTCCTTGATCTAACTTTTGATCTTCTCTCTTAGGAATGCATATAAAAATCAACAGCTAAACCTCATTAACAAAAGAGTGACCGTATGATTTTTTTTCTTCTGTCGATTAAACAAAATATATATGTGGGATCAAGAAATTCGATAATAAGTATTAACTAAAATGTGATGAGAAATAAATATTGCATTATAATTTAAAGTAAAAAATGGCGTATTTTTGATAAGTTCAGACTTACTAAAATTAAAAAGATCTTTGTATTGTTACTTTATATAAAGATAGGACTTTCCTGTAAATTTCAAAATTAATAACTATAGAAACGTGGGGATATTTGAATTCAAACTCCCTAAAAAAATTATTTGAATGACAATAGCTAATATCGTTTCTATTTTTTGTATTTTTTTGTTAGCTCAGATAAGACATATATAGTTTTAATAGAAACGAAATAACGGGATACAAGGTCATAATAAAGCGAGATAGAAAGTCTTCATACACACTATCGATGACATGATCTGGATTGAGAGGTGGGTGTATTTTGTCTCGTAGCTAAAATAAATTTCTCCCAATCCTCTGAATTAATACTTATTGATGATTTAACACAGATTTTGCAATTACATTTTCTGTTGCGGTTTTCTATATATTCTTAGAAACAAGAATGAACACTAACTGTTGCATGTAAAATGTTAGGAGTGCAAATTGAAAGACTATGTATTTGAGTGTTGTGGAAACTCCATTCATCATGGCCTGCACATAAAGAAATGAGGAAAGTGGCTGCGGTTACTCCTAACGCCACCAATTGGACAAGTACTATTTACAAGTTTTTTTTCTTCTCTTTTCTTAAAAAAACTCAAAAGTCTTTTGAAACAATACAAAACCGGAGGAGAGCAATCTCATCTCGTTATTTGATAATACGCCGTCTATATATCGAGTCGAAGGCCACAGGACGTGTTTCCTTCTTTATATAGTTGTATAATGTTTTATATAAATTATGCTTCGTAAGAATGCAATATTAGGTCTACTGATGACGGGGCGTATTTGGTATCAATTATGTACAATCTGTATGCATTTCAACAAAGTAATTTTTCAAATACTAAGGCCAACGTAATTTGATTTTCAAAAGCCAATTTTAATGAAATGAAAAAAAAACCCAGCTGTCTATGATGTCAAAAGACTGGACTTTGATTTAGAAATGGAAGTGGTTGTATAAGGATTGAAAAGGCGTATGTTTGATGCTAAATATTTTGGCAAAATTTTGTAATTGTAATTAAGCATCCACATCTGATTTATGACTACTTCTCGAATACATTAAGGTATAGGCATTCATAAAGATAAATAACCATATCAATATTGGACTCCAAACCTCATAAAAATCCTTACAAACAGATATACATAGCGGGTTCCAGTAAATAATCTACCAAGCCTCTTTCTTTCGACCTCATTAAAATATTACCAGTAGTGAATGGGAAGCTTCAAGAGCACTGTGATATGCACTACGACGCTTCACGCCGATATATGAAGAGTGTTTAAAAACACTTCATGACAAATATGCCAGCAGGAAGCGTTGTAGCTATGAGCCTCATGGATTCTCAAAAATTAAATTCATCTCTTATATTCACATTATTTTCTGATGATTTGATTCTTACTCATCCAACGGTAGGGCTTAGTTCATGAGAACGTGAATTTTTTTTCTTATATGCAAAGAATCGTAAGGAAAAATATTAGAAAACGTAAATATGTATAATATCATTCATTTAGGTCAAAATCTAGTTAATGAAAGATGCCTTCAGATTTCTAAAATAGACACAACTTTTAATAATTCGTTCCAAATATAGCTTTGTAAAATAAGGTGTATCGGACATAGTTTTTAGATAAACTCAATAAAAAAAAACATTAATTCAAACTTCCCCCCCCCCCAAAAAAAAAATGAGAAGGAATGTACACTGAATGCAAATTGTATTGATATGTAAAGATCTCGAATTAATTTTTTTCAAGCTGCAGTTGCATGGAATCAAAATTAGAATTTTTTTTTTTTAAACTCAAAACTTGAAGAGAGTATTTATAATATGCTTTTTAATCAAAAAGAACTAAGGGCATACTTATGCTTCGATTTGCAAAAATTTTTAAGTAGTTTTTTCTTGCTCTATTTTTTTCCAAGTTATTATTTTTTTTATCTGAAGAATTATTAGATTGAAAAATACATTAAATAGCAGTAGGAACCTATCAAAAACATAAGTTTTAGATTTTTTTCACACACTCTCCCCATAAACGATCGATCCATACAAAAAATACCGGGCCTTTAAAGCGCAACCAAATCAGTTGACTTTCATATAACCTTTTTGCCAAAATATTGTCAATTGATTAAACCATTAATAAAAGAAGAAATATTACTCTGCGAAGGAAAGAAAGGGAAATTGTCTTTATTGTGAGATTTCCTTTTTGTGGAAAATTCTACTCCAGTGTACAGACTCTGGAAGGGGGCTGCTATGGGGAAAATACTACTATATAACACGGGTGCTACATGAACGTCAAAACACAGAATAGATGCATTGATAATGCAATAACTTGTTTTTAAAAATTGAAACATGAATAGGGTTTTTATGATAGGGTAAACTGGGTTCTCATTCTTTGGGTCTAGATGACACACGACCTCTATGTAAAAAACACGAGGGGGAAATAAGCGAGTATATCACAGCAAACACGATAAAGCAATGGCAGCATGCATGGAGAGTAATCTTGTCTACGATGATAAATTGCAAGAAAGAAAAAAACAACGAGAAAACTCTAGAATGGCAATGTCCCTTTTTTAAGCAGAGACGAAGCAGAAGTACAGGTACTCGAACTGCTATTTCCAAAACTCAAAAGCTATCGTATTGACATCTCTTTTAGAACTTGTGACCTCTTTTCCACCCATTGCCCCTAGTTTCCTCTTCCCGATCTATCAGTTTGTTGCTTTAGCTTTCAGGCTTCCTAGATTTATCGTCCTCAATAATTAGCTGATCACCATGGCTTTGGAACCGGGGGGAGGGGGATAGGGTCGTGCTCACATTGTCTTTGTAAAGTATTTTAACTTCCAGAAGCATATATAGCCACTCTATGCTTGTGTCCTCTTAATAAAATCTTCCTATGACCTTTTTTTTTTATCAAGAAAATTTTGCTCGGTTGTATATCGGGCCCACCCCAACTGCAAATTTCTGATTTAGCTTCCTTTCTGTTTACCAAGGGCCTGATAAGCTTTACAACCTTGCCTTATCGCCCTTAATGGTTTAATTTGATGCCCTCGATTTCTCACCCTTCTTCGAATTCAGTTTGTCGCCCTTTCATTCTCGCTTCTGTTCTCCCACTATGTATCTCTCTCCTATCCTCCGGAGTCGGATAGCGACAAAACAATCTGCTGATACTAGTTCTCATACATATGTTATCATATGTCATGTTTATAGACGCTCATTTGGTGAAAAATTCGACGGCAAACAAAGTTTGTTTGGAGAAAATGCCCATCATTTTGACGAAGTAACTTTCCCATGCACTGCTTTATCATCTTTTTAAACCACACTTATCATGCTTATTGTGAAAAGTCGATATAAACATATCACATTCAGATATTCGTTTTCTGTCACCGCTGTGCTGTCATAGCGTGCTTTCAGTGACGTAGTCATTGCATATACATTGCCTAGATGACGCTAATTTATCCTTGTTTCATGATATACATTGACACAAGTGTGTAAGCATTTTAATCAATGTGACCCTGTTGTAAAACTTTTACAACAAACGAGACGTTAAACTCCTAAAATTGACAAAATACAGGTACAGCCGAGAAGTCCCAACACGTGTTGTCGTAATCTGAACGTCACGCATTTGGGATTAATTTAAAATTCCTGATAGGGGCCATAATGTAATGGAAAATAACAGTTGATCAAGAGCTTATTCGTAAAACATTATTTTTATGGGAAATAATTAACAATTAAGGGAGTGAAAATGATTTTTTAACACCGCACTGCTTATTTTGGCTTTCTCAGTATATGGACACCCATTCTTGTTAAATTGCCATTAGTTATCGTCATGTGACGCTGTAGGTATATCTAGTTGAAATTTTCCTCTCATTTTATTTACACCTGTTCTAATATTGCCTTGAAAATGGAAAGAAAAGAAAAATGTGTCATTTGTGATTCGGGGGATCAAACGGGGCTTGTTTGTCTTCGTTGGAAGGGCAGTGAAGGTATCAATAATGCTGCTGAGAAAAGGGGTAGCCATATACGCACACATCCTGGACAATATGTACACACATAGTGCAGGCGTCAATTAACAAATATATTTGAAATCGGGAAATATCTTAGAGAGAGAGAACAAGGCAAATCAAATCCTCCTGCTGAAAGCACACCATATTCTCAGGTCAAAACAGACTTTTTCATTCCGTGACCACTGCCTCTTCTGTGGGTAGACTGCCAAACTCAACCAAAATAAAAGAGGGTATGATGTATATCCTGTGTGAACTCATGATTTCCAGACTAGTATAAAATCTATCTGTTCTATAAGACAAGACGCTTGGGCAGACCAAATTTATGGTAGAATAGAAGCTGTAAATGATTTGCATGCTGCTGATGCCATCTATCATCAAACATGTAATGTCAATTTTCGCACAGGCAAAAACACTCCTAAAATATTTTCACCCTCCTCGACCGAAGCCAAGAGAGGAAGACCTGTTGACAATCATATTACCGACTGTAAAAATGTAAATCTTGTATAGAATTTAAGGATATCGATCTGCTCCTCAGCCAAGAAGGATTTAACGAGGGTTGTCCCAAAATTCCGTAGACTGAGCTCATATCTTTTAAAGAAATTAATGCATATTTATAAAATTTTCAGGGTGAATAAAGCATGTCCTGGGCAAATAAATTACGAAGTTTCATCATGTTAACAAGAAACTAAACAAATTCTTAAATTTAATTAAACGATTATGGTTATAAATGTAAAATATCTTAATTACTCTGATATGATCAAACATTAAAATATGTAAACAACGTATGTGCATGTACAAAATTGAAATGATAATAATTTGAAAACTGTATATTTCTACGGCCTATTTATCTGTTTTCTCTTATGGATTTTCACAATGGAACTCTTGCCCATTTCTCTGCCCTGTCTTTTATTTTAGTTACTGTTATTCATGCACATATACATAGAGAAACCGTTTTAGTCATTATAAATACTAAGGACGAAAGCAAGTTTCTTAGTCTACCAAACATTTATGACTGGTACATTTCTGTTATAATAGAGAATTCAGGATTAAAACACGTGCTCATAGTGCAGTGCGCCGCCTGGGCCAAACGCAGCCGCCATTTCTCAAAAATTCAGATTTCGCCCATGTATATAAAACGTTATAAAATTTATTTTTATCAAAGCATTAACACCAAAATTTGAGGAAATAAAGTTAATAGAGCAATATTAAGAATTTTTATTTCCATAAAAAAATCATTAGCTAGGAATTACTTTTCTTTAAGATTTTAAATATGAACTACCAAATTTTAATTGCAACTTTTGGGTATTGCGCCGTCTTCCTACACCAGACAATGAAATATGTCTTTTAAATTGGAATAATTTGAGTAGTTACTCCATGTTTCTCCATAAATTTATTAGATAGCGTGTGCTTAATCTATATTCGAAGTTTCATTAATGTATGACACAAGGTTCTTAGAAAACAACGCTTATCTACGGAATTTTGGGACAACCCTCGTATATCAAGATACCCTGTGAATGAAAAGGTATTTTCTTCTACTCATGTGACAGTTTGAAGATATATTCTATATACACATGTAGTAGACATATTTTACTTCATATAAATACAAAGTTAATAGGTTTTCAAATAACGGGGCGCAATATATACTCATGGATTTTCCAACAGATTGTTGAAAGACCTTATCTTCAAAAATACTACCCGATGTATAGATATTATCAATCAGAAACTAAAACATTTTTTCATATCAGCCTAAGAGTAGTTGTTTGTACAATCAAAATGTTTTCAACGAAATTACCGGTATTTTGCAAATGAAGAAGAGCGACTGACGTCAGAAATATACAAGTATAATTTTTACCCCCCCCCCCCAAAAAAAAGGTCAACGATGTCAAAAAAAGGTAATATGATATGTACAATTAGATGCTGCCATTGCAGAGGAACAAGTTGCTCCAATTCAACAAAGAGCACAGATGATGGAAACGACACAAATTAATTTAATAAAGAAAAAATTAGACATTCTACTTGTTCATAACGCCCCGTGGGGATCCGGGTTAGAATAGGTCCTCAGTACCCCTTTGCTTGTCCTAAAAGGCAACTAAATGGGGCGGTCCTTCGGATGAGACCGTATAAACCGAGGCCCCGTGTCACAGCAGGTGTGACACGATAAAGATTCCTCTCTGCTCAAAGGCCCTGAGCGCCGAGCATAATCCTAAATTTGCAGCCCTTCACCGGCAAAGGTGACGTCTCCATATCAGTGAAATATTCTAGAGAGGGACATAAAACAGCATACATCAATAAATCTTGTTCATAACTAGAAATTGACGGAAATAGAATTTTTGCATTCATTTGACATTTTGTTTAACAGAATATTATTTAAACTGACAATTCTCATGAAAATTATCAATGCTAAAACAGTAACATACATGTAAGTGTACATATAACCTAGTGGTCAGTCACCCTTATGGTCAACATTTAGGGTATCGAATAAATAGTATTTCATAAGGGGAGGGTTTCTCCTCAGAAAAAAAATTAAAATAAGGAAATGAATAAGATTAATGATATGATTTACTTTCAATGCCATTGGGACGGAAGTGTCATGTTTTTTTTTTCTTGGAATTCTTTTGTGGAAAAATACCTGGGAAAGCTAGGGGCACGCCCCCCCCCCCTTCATGTGCCCCTTCCCTTGGTTTCTAGTATTTCTAAATTGATAAACAGTACAAAACTTCATTATAATAGAATATATTTCTTATACATGTATATATATTTGTATATTTCAATCTTAATGAAATATTAATGAAAACAACAAATATTTCCAGTTTTCATTGTTTTTTACACTAAAATTAGAACATTCCTCCTCAAAAATATTCTTAAAAAGTCATATTATTATATGAGAATTTTACAGTTATTATTTCTTACTAAAATTTAAAATTGCCAAACTAAAAGTTGTATTCTTATGTGATTAATAATAAAGAAAAGCTAAATCTCCAGTTTTTGTCGGTTTTTCGATCATTTTCTTGTTTTTGGCCCCCAAAAATTCATATAGCTTGGTTGTTAGATTATCATTAACGTCTTTTTCAAGTAAAATATCCAAATATGAAACAGATGTGTAAAACTCTGTTGTATCTTTTATCTTATACTTACAGTATCGCGTGTGGGATGACCGTCTGCTCTAAAGTCGCTAAGTAAGGATTTGAACCTAACGTCGCGGGATAGACTCTCGCTGTGGGACGTTGAGTCCGATCCATCGGATGAGACCTTGTCAGCAAATACAAGTAATCATAGAGTCAAACACTGACTTAACTTTTTATATACTGATTGTTAGATAACGATTTACACACTGAGATGTTCACGGATTTCCCCATTATTTCATTATCATGACAAGCAGAACACAGCGAGATGACCGGTCGGCAGGGGATGCTCACTCCTCCTTCCCATCTGATCCCAACTCTGATGTTTTTGAGGTCCATGTTTGCTCCGCTCTTATTTCGTATTGTTTAATGAACATTGGAGCTTGAATACTGTTCGTTATCTCTATATATTTCATGCTATGAAATATTATCTCTAATTTTCACTGGAGTGTTGTATCTTAAAGATTGCATGATGGTGATGAACAAACCTTTAGTTACTAGATATGACCGATTAACTACATGAAAACCAAGCTTAAGTTCACTGTTTTCTTCATGATTATTGCTTCTGCGAAGATACTTCCACATTATAAGAGTTTATTTCAAGGAATTCTAGACCAAAGTGTTGAAGATAAATCACAGAAATCCGGATATGTTTTGAAGGTAATTAAGATTTAACCATGTGCTATAGCATGCGTTAAATAAACCTACCACCGATTAATTTTCACGCCCAAGGTATTGGCCACCAAAAGTGCAACAACTTGAATAGCTAAATCAACATAAAAAATCATTTTACATTCAATCATCATCGATAAAATTAGGGTTCAAACATTCAAAAGTGTCAGATGTTGAACAAAATATATTCGAGAAATCAACAGATTGATATGCGTTTTAAAGCAACAAGTGTTAAAAGAAGCAAATATATTATTTTAAGTACACAGAGCTGTGCTTATTGGAAAAAAAATTTATAAACATTCGTTTAAAACAGTTCGAACACGATTAAAATTATCATTTCGAAATGATTATTTTTAAAATGTTTTCAATAGAGAGCCTAAGTTTCTTTTCATTATTGCAGGATATTGTGCGAGATATCCTGCCAAATTTGCCCGCCGTTGTATCATTTGCAACTGTAGTGTATTCAAAACAAATCTTTTTTTCAAAGCTTTTACAATTTATTAAACACTTTTATACGTATCCGGAAACCCATATGTCTACATACGCCAGTCTGGATCAATCAACAACCTTTTATCAAAATAAACTAATATTTATTGATGGAATATTAAATGAATTACGTATTTAATATCCGATTTGAAGTGAAAAACAAATTGTCAAGTTGAAGCATATTTACAAAATTTTTATGCATGACTTTTATGCTTGTTATTGATACAGAATTATTCCATCGATGCAACGAAAGGATAACGAATCATTTCCCAATGTGCCAATTCTAACACAACAACAAATAAATCGGCCCTTCCTGAGGTCGAAAAAATAAAGTTTATAAATTCTTACGCACCCTATGAAATTATTTTTAGCATAAAACTAATTATAAGTAAAACATTTAGTAAACAAGTAAAGGGCAAATCA
This sequence comes from Saccostrea glomerata, assembly GCA_003671525.1. Taxonomy (NCBI): domain Eukaryota; kingdom Metazoa; phylum Mollusca; class Bivalvia; order Ostreida; family Ostreidae; genus Saccostrea; species Saccostrea glomerata. The sequence continues at coordinate 552,177 of PRKT01000090.1, read as the reverse complement.
AAAGTAACTAATAAACAAGTAAAAGAATCATCTGAATCACTCCAAATGAAGATACTACATATGCCTTGTCCCAGCAGTCAATATACAATACTCTGGGATCGGTTGTTAATATCCCCGCGTCATTCGTCAATTAATAGATGATTAATAGAAACAAGGCAACTCCTATAATAGATTTGAACATTTCATCATTAGGTTTAAAATAATAGTATCATAAGCATGTCTTTGTTTTGTCTGTACTTTATGCAAAGTTTCTTTTCAAGCATAAAAAATCCACTGACAGATATTCAAAATGATTAAAGTGATGTCATATTAATATTACTTAGCTTTGAGATTAATTTCTAATTTAATTTGGATCCGCCATAGCTTACAATTTAAGATTTTTTAAAATCAGTTCCACCTAAATTGACCTTGGACCATAAAATGAATTCTGTGATATTGCATTTATAATCCAATGCAGAAAATGTATTTATGAAGAAAAAAGTAATGTAATATCCAGTCACTTCTTCGACAAGATTTCTTCAGAAAATGAACTATCGGTGTAACGCATTTGATTATGAAAGAAAAAGCAGCATGTATAGATCTATAACCTCTGGAATACTTTCCTTCCAAAATGCTCATAACAAGATGTAAGTTTGAATTCCTCTCCAAAACATGACCAAAGAGCCATAAATCTACCAGATTTACTCTATATTTCTCAGCTAGTGATTGGTTACTGAAACGTAACAGTGTACAAATTGTCTTTTGATAATGTTTTTTTTAGTTACTTAAAAAGTAAACCTGCATGCACTTACATGTACTAAGGCTGCAGAACATTAACTGGCAAAATTAGAATAATAGCATCTATTAATTTAAAGAATAGATGCCTTTATTTGTTGTTGCTGCTTGTTGAAATTGTTTGGGGTTGCCCTGCTTGGCACCCCTTTGTTGCTTTAAGCCACGACCAACAATCGCCAATATATTAGAATAAACGTGTAAAAAATCATGTTTGTTTTATTTTCCTCTATATAAATAATGCTGCTTACGTCATTATCATCGATTATAGTCAAAATATTTATTGATAAACAATGAAATCGGCGGATAAAATTCGACAGGGACGCCAGAGATAACATTACATTGAAATTCTAATTTGAAATTTATTTTCAATCCACCTCAGCTACGGTAGAAGGCACGGAAATACTGATTGACCAAGAAGACAACACCTTCACCGGTACATGTTGTTGTCTGTATAAGTGAATAATTCTCAATCGGGACGTTAAACAGCATTTTTAAAATAAATCAATCAATCTGAAGAGATGAAAACACATTTTGTGGCCTTCTATTTAATACTCAGATATATATTGAGGAGGTTTTATCGATAAGTACTTATTGTAACTTCCATCCATTTGTCGAATTGATACATCCATGTGAACTTAAATTGGCAGTCAACACATGCATGTTCCATTTTGATAATTTTCTGACTATAGACGATAAGGGCCCATAGAAAACTATAAAATGTACAAAAAAAAAACGAGATGACTTCAACTTAGCCAATTTTCCTTATTAATGTTATCCTCTGAAAATTGTGGTTACGGCTCCCACTTTTTCGATACCCAAGATCATGCTCTGAATACTAATATTTTTATACCTAGGAAAATTTCTAGTCCGCTTTTCGTAAATACTATGCTTAGTTAACAAATGTAACCTATCATATGCGTCGTTATTTTCAAAACAATTCTAAGTTTTTGTTTTCCTACTGAATTTGTTTACAGGTTGTGACGTCTACCTGATCAATATTTAAGAAATCACTGCCTAGTTAGTATAATATGCCAGGGCATCAACGATAGTGGGAACATGGGATAATTTATGCATAACGGGAAGCAAATTATCCTTTGTTTCAAACTATCGTTGATGTCCCTGGCATACTATATAAACAACTAGACAGTGATTTCTTTTATTTTAAAAATGTAGACTAATAGATTCAAATTACTCCCATGTCAATTTCAATAGTCTTCGCCCACTGACGTCAAACACAAAGACAGCCGCACGAGCTTTACATGCATGATTGGCCTCCTTAGCGTCAGACACAAAGACAGAGCACGAGATTTTCATGCGTATTAGGCCTCCTTAGCTCCTGAACTTCAATTTGCCTAATTTACATTCAGGTAGAATGATCAAGAAATCAACTACACTAACTTTCAACGAGTTATCAAAGAGAAAACAAATAGAAATGGAAATATTTCCATTTCTAAATTTTTTCTCTATGATAACCCTTTGAAATTAAGCGGGGTTGATTTCCTGATAATTCTGCCGGAATGTAAATTAGGCAGGTCGATAGGTCAGGAGCTAAGGAGACCTAGTATGTATGCAAATCTCGTGCGCATCTGTCTCTGAGTCTGACGCTAAAGAGGCCAAATATGCATGAAAACTTCGTGCGGCTGCCGTTGTGTTTGACGTCAGTGGGCTAGGAATATTGAAACTGGGATGGAAATCCTCGTGTAATTCAAAAAATCTATGTCTGCATTTTTAAAGTTTGAATCTACAATTTTATTTCACAATGAAATGGAAATATAAGGAATCACTGTCTAGTTAGTATAGTATGACAGGGACATCAACAATAGTGGGAAACATGGGATAATTTATGCAAAACGGGCTTTGCCCGTTATGCAAATTATCCCATGTTTCCCACTTTTGTTGATGCCCTGGCATATTATACTAACTAGACAGTGATTCCTTAAATATATATACATATGACAATCGAGTGTGTTGATTAGAAACAAACTACACGCAACTGTTTGAAAGAGTGTAACAGTTCTTAAACATGTAAAAGTAATCTTGACCTTTATTTACAGAAGATTTGAAAGAAGGAATTAATTGATTTAAAGTTTTAAGTTCTTTTAATTATAACCACAAAAAGATCCACTTGTCTTAAAGTGACCTTGACTTTGGAGCATGGAAGTCTGTTGCAATCCTTTAGAGATTTTTCAGTACTAGTGAAATGTCAGTGGATGGCTGCAAATTAAGATCTATACTCGAAACTGAGGTCCGATGAGCAGAGAGGGATTTTATGTGCCAGCGCCTACTGCAACACAGTACTCGAGAGTATGGTTTCCATATCCCGCAGGGAGTATCAAATCCAATGAAATAAGAAAACTTAAAATTATTTTAAAGTACATCTCTTTCTCCCAAGAGACTTTTTATAAGGATAGTAATAAGAGAGCTGTACAATAATCTTTTATAATTTAGGCAGACCAATTCTTATCAACCAGTGTTCTGTATACAAATCCTTTAGAGCATCAATTTAATTAGAAATTATTAGTAAACATAACAATAAACAAGTAAAGGGAACACACGCGGTGGAAATGATCTCGGAACGCCTCGTCCCAGGAGGCAGAAGCGATATGTTGGGATCGGTAGGAAGGATCGCAGTGTCTCTACCGTCAGACATCAATTAACAAAGGGTTAGTCAAGACAATTAAGGCTAATCCCTTAGGCTGATTTCAAATATTAATTCTTAGGCTTCAAATCACGATGTTTTAATGCTTTATAGCCTGCAAGCGAACTAGCGAAGTATACTGTTTTTCAATAAAAAGATAACAACCCAGGGATTGCTAAGATGCCAAGATTGATTTATTTATGTCGGTTTTAAATAGCACCATATTAAAACAAATTATGATAAATGTTACACTTTGTCAATTTGACCATGAAATCCATTCACAGTTTATGGGAGCATTTAGTTTTAAGTATGAAATATAAAGAGAATAATACACACCCTTTTCCATATCACATTCTCTATCAGCCCGAAACACCAATATCACCTAGGGCCGAAGGCCCGAGGGCTGATATTGGTCGAAGGCTGATACATTAAAAAAAAACATTAATTCAAACTGTTATTTTCAATGAAAAATAAAGAAAATCGATCGATGATTGCAGGAAATTCATCCTGACTGCTAATATGTCTTTTCCTCCAGTGCATCGGTTGGTACATGTTCTACAAAATGTGCTCTCAAAACTCTCATCATCATATAATATGCACGTATTTCTGGCTTTTCCCCCCACTTTTCATACGTGATGTCATACATATCACGGTTGAGTAGTTTTGAACTCCGATTTTTTTTGCAGAGTATCAAAGATACACTCTTGACAAGTTTTTCACAATTTTTTTGGCAATTTAATCAAACATATTTCAATTTTTTAAGTTCCAAAGCGTTTCGTTTTCTTGTAAGAATAATTTTGAAAAGATAAACACGTTCTTCGCTGGCGTTTTTAAATAAAGCAAGTTTGTCCAGTGAATGTGAAAATTATAGAATTGCAGTTTCTTTTCCCACGCAGATAAAAAATATCTTGTCTAAGGGCAACAAGGATACAAGCAAATTTTACAACATAAAAACAGACTTTGATGCATGATACCTGAATGGAAATATTATAGCCAATGCGAATAAACTGAAAACTTCAGATTACAAACTTTATCATAAATTAATAGAAGATTATATTGCCGTGTACGGAAAGCCATAGCAATTATCTACATTTCAAACATCTATCAGAATCTAAGATGATACATTGTAAATAATTCATTGACCTTCCTTAATAATCTTTTAAGCATGTTTACTCTTTTTATCCAAATCTCGGTGAAATTATATCCTAATGGGTTAAAGTTGTGTCTAAATCCTTAGTTAATTGTGCTCATATTCTTATATCATTAGCTCACCTGAGTTGAAGGCTCAAGTGAGCTTTTCTGATCACATTTTGTCAGTCGTCCGTCTGGTTCTTCCGTCTGTAAATTTTTCACATTTTCGAACTTTTGCAAGAACCACTGGGCCAGGAAAGCTGAAACTTTTATGGAAGCATCCTGGGGTAGCGTAAATATTGAGTTGTTTAAATCATGACCCATAGGGTTAGGGCGGGACCACAATGGGGAATACACGTTTTACATAGAAATACATAGGAAACAATCTTTAAATACCTTATTCTCAGGAACCACTGGTCCAGGAGAGCTGAAACTTATGTAGAAGAATCCTTTGGTAGTGTAGATTCTAAAGTATAAAAATCATGACAAGGTAGGGGGAAGGGGCCACAATAGGTAGTACAAGAGGGGAAATCTGGTAAAGAATTTACTCAGGTGAGCGATGTGGCCCATGGGCCTCTTGTTTTTTTTTTTTTTTATGTTCCTTATTTCACATTTTTTTCCTGTCTAACGAACATAAGGTTTCAAAAATTCTAGTACAATTATAGCTGTTAACTTTTTGTTTCATATAATTACCTAGAGGAAAGAGTGAAATGTGTATTTAATTTAAAAAGGAATTAAAACTTGATTAACGTATTTTGTAAAGAATATCAATAAGTTTTTGAATAAACTTTGAGGTGCAAACATATTATTTTATCGACACTTCCTTTCAATGTACATGAAGTATGATCAGTTACAGTGTAATTTCTATGCCAAGATCATTGTTTATATTGTTAGAGTTTTAATGGAAATTCCCGTGATGCTTTACTCTCTTTTTTAAGCAAACCAATTCTATTTTAAGGTTTAACTCCATTCCATCGAGTTATTCTGGAAAACAATACTACGTACAAACATAACATCAATATAAAGCATTGTTTATTAATTCGTGACTTAATGACTTATTTCTATTTTAATAATGTAGTATTTTATTGTCTATAACTTATAAACTTGATTTTAAAAAAATACATTAATTAAAGTATTGAAAATGTGGATGGAGAAAGAAAATTATTTTGAAGGAAACATGGAGATAACGACCAGTGTTTAAGATCAAAAGTCCATAAAACAATACAAAATAGGAGATTTCCCGTGATGCTTTACTCTCTTTTTTAAGCAAACCAATTCTATTTTAAGGTTTAACTCCATTCCATCGAGTTATTCTGGAAAACAATACTACGTACAAACATAACATCAATATAAAGCATTGTTTATTAATTCGTGACTTAGTTCTAGGGCCGAAGGCCCGAGGGCTGATATTGGTCGAAGGCTGATACAGGATGTGATGTGGAAAAGGGTATGTATTATTATGTTTATTACATACTTAGTAATAAAATACAGCAAACATGAAGTTGAGTTGAAGATAAATAAATAATCATGCATGGACTTCTTACATACATGTACATGGTCTGTTGTCTCATACGGTTTGCCTTTGTTTCTACTCCTGTTTCAATGCACTCGATCCGTAATTTGAAAAAAATCTATTATTTTTAAATTAGATAATCAATATTTTCAAAAAGTTAAAACTAAGAGAACATGAACCAACTAAAAAATTGTGTTCGATCACAAGTGCTGTTTTTGTTTTTTTAATATACCAAGGATGTGATATTGATCCGTATCAGCCCTGCAGGGCTGATAACCTATATCAGCCCTGCAGGGTTGATATGGCTATTGTGACGTCAGGCATATCGCATAGGCAAAAATCCTCTATTTATTACTAAGTATGTAATAAATGAAAAATACACCAAAGAATAAAAACATTATGTAAAACTCGGGCATATAAATAAAAAAATTGCAGTTTATAAAAACATTAAAGAAGTTTGAGGGTACATGTAGATATGAAAACTAGGAGCACCTCCCTATGATTACGAAAAAAGCAGAATGCATCTCCATTCTTTAAATCAATGTTACACAGAATTGCTGTTCAAGACACAATCAAAGTGCCATAAATCTAATAGACTTATTCTCTGTTAGCATAGGGTATATTTACTATAGTGTACGAGCCAGTGATCGATGACTTTAACGTTCTTCACATTGTACAAATTGTCTCACGACACAGTTTTTTTTTTATTGCTAAACTACCTGCGCGTACCAAATAATTAGGTTAGATTAGTCTAGTTTTCAATAATAAAGGCGATTGTAAGTTAATTTTTTAATTGATGATATCAGAACGGAATTAAGTGATTATTACTGAAATATATTAGACATCCTCTTCACAAGTTGCAAATGAACACATACCAGGTACATGTATGCCTCCGTATGGCAGCTTTCGGCGAAAGTTTTCAAATGCAAATCAAACTCTGAGATCAAGCTGAGATCGAGAGTTGTTACCCTTAGAAAGAACTTTTCTGGATGGGTGCACCCGTGAAATATGAGAGTCCAAGCATCAAGTTTCCAAATTTTTACCAGTTTATTAATATCTCTTTGGTTGTTATTTAACATATAGATCAATGCAGCATATTATTACAACATATGCATGTATACAGAGCAGAACATCTAACATACCAAGTTTAAAGGTTTTTTTTAATGGGGATCAAATTCCAAGCTCAAATTACAAGTACACAGGGAGAGACCTTGTTGTAAGGTATGTACATGAGGAATATGAAAGATCTAACTTTTACAGGTAAAAAAAATATGTCCACGGTTAAATTTTTCAAAGGTAGGTGAAACTCAAAGCTCAAGTTATAAACTTTTGTTGGTATCTAAAAGAAAGTTTTGTCAAAGATATACAGTTGAGAATTCGAAATATAAATACATATACCTTAGTTCTTACTTCTGAAAAAATATAGCGTATTTTTTTTAGATATCCGACCCATAAAAGGACATAATTTTCTAACCTTAAATATTCAGACTCTATTATATACTCTTAAACTAATTCAAAGCAGTTTCGAATAGAAAAGGATTTACCAGGAGAAATTTTCAAAAATATGATTACCCGAGCAGTAATTAATCAATTAAGAATGAATTGAGGCCTACGGGAACTAACAAATTTTTTGATATCAAAAATTAAATGCGATTAATATAAAAAATGCTATGGTGGAAAGATGTACATGTATATAATTATTAAGAATAGAAAAACTATTAAAAGATAATTTTTCACCAAATAGATAAAAAAAATGAATTTTATTGATTTAAAGCAAAGGGGGTTGACTCTTCAAGGACGGGTCAAGGTAAGAAAAAAAGGATATGTTTCGCTCTTACATATCGAGACTAAAACATGAAGATTATGTCTACAAATACTTATAATTCCGCCAAGGTATATTTGTAATGCATTCAAAATAAAATCTGTGGCTATTATGGATTGGATTGTGATCCACTGCCGCATCTGCGACATTATAGAGATCCTAAGGAGTTGTAGCCCTCTCCCAAAAAAAAAAAATCGGAGAGGGCTACATTATTGCAGCTAGGAACTCCTAGGTTCTATAATATATGGTATAACCAATGGAGCTATCCCAGCTATTTATAATGAGTGGTACGAGCAATATGATGCCATGAAAAACCCTTATGTGTAAGTACGTTAACTTACATGTAGTTCCTTATGATACAAGATCAGGGGTAAAAAGCAATCATTCCAGACAATCACGTCAATTAATCTTTCGTCGTATATGTGTCTTGTTTCGTCATATATGTGTCTTATAATTCTTAAGGATACATTATTACAAGAAACACGGATAGCATTTTGAAATTATTGGAACTTGCCCACAAATGTAGATCTCAGTCTTCTTTCTTCACTCTGTTTTTAGAGATTGACGTTTTGTGCAGCTCTGTAGCAACCGCTAATGAGAAAAATACCGCTTGATATTGATAAAATTATCATTAAGCGTTGCAATGCTTAATGTCATAAATTATTTCATTTTCAGTTAAAATTCCCATCCGCTTAATGACATAAATCTTGTAATAAGTGGCGATTTAGCATTAGCGGTTGGGAATGTCAACTATAAATTCAATAATTTGTGAAAAAAGCGTTGCAATTTCAACGTTTGACAATATTTATATCATTAAGCGGCGTTTTATCATTAGCGATTGCTACACCGCTCGCTCAAGTATGAAATAACTAATTGATACAGAAGACCATATTCGAATGGCGTTAAGACAATATAAAGTGTAATAATCGTTATTTATTGATTGAGCTTTGTTAGCACAATATCATCGTATATGTCACTTAGTTACTTAAGTGAGAATGAATTGATGTATATGTATCTGTGCGCTGAAGTATTTGTACATGTATCTGTAAGTAAATGTTAGTTCATGTCTTGCAGTAAATTGTGAATACAAAAAACTCTGAAGTAGTAAATACTAAGTTCTATGTAGTAAACAAATTAAACATTTTAGATATAGTGGAAGCATTTTCTTTTCCTGTTTTAAGGTCACCTGAGACGTTCAGGTGACTTCTTGCTATCCTTTTTTGTCGTGCGTTAACATAACATTTTCAACTTCTTCTCTGGAGCAGCTAGCCAACTGCATATGTTTGAAGGGGTCTAAACATGTGAATTTAATGATCTCAGTTCCCTGTAGGCCTGAGGCATGGAGCTAAAGCCACTAAAATTAATACAATCTTTTATTGAAATCTCCTCTACTCTTTGACATCAAGTAGTGAAACTGTTTGGATGATTGAGTCCTCTAACAAAATTGTCATACAGGGTTTCTGGTGCCAGGGCGAGGCTTGATACATCATAATGTGAAAATGCAGTATTTCTTTCAAAATATTCTTTTCTTCTTCTGGTAGTAGACAAACTAAGTATATAGTGATGCTGAGCAAGGGTGCCTCTTCAAAATGTAATTTTCAAGGCCCCGGGTCAGTGGTCTCGTGTTAGTGCGGTTCTGTATCGATTTCACGAAATAATTCTTTTGAAAAATTTTGCTCTTCTTATGGGTTCTAAACCGATAAACTAAGTGCATAATTAAGAAAGGGAAAGATGTCTCTTTTAAAATTGCAAATATCATAGCCCCGGGATGGGGATTCTCATTTCTCTTTGTATACTGAATTTTAGCACTATGCATGTGACAAAACATATACGTACATGTGTATATTGAATATCTCACGCTCTAGGCTAGTGTCCATTGTTTTGACAGGTATATTTTGCATTCATTATCACCCTGTAAGAACCGGGAAAACCAAGCACGATGACAGGGAGGTCACTTGTGTCTCGCACATAACAATGAGTTAAAGTATTTACCGGCTTTTGAAATTCTCATCAAAATTAATTTTCTTCATCCTTCGGATAATTTGGTTTTATACTTCTATGGATCCTTGAAAGTGTTGTTTTATAACCAGGTGACCGTAAAGGCCCTTGGCCCTCTGTTAAAATATTTTAAGTACTCTGAATACGAAAACATAGAGGGGAATGACATTTAATCACCTAATAATAACACAGTTTATGTAAACTTAGAATCTATACATTCGATTATTTACAAATTCATCGTGAATTTCTTTTGATTTTCAAAGAAGATAAGCATAAAATGAGCATTTTTGCGAAGTTATGAGAACAGATAATGTGCGATATGGATTGTGTTTGTTTTCTTTAGGTCCTGGTGTATAACACTTGGGATGCCAAAAAATACAATTTTAGACCGCGTGGAGTAAATCTGTCTGCAGTTATTTTAATCGTCGGTCACAGGAAGTTGGTTTGATCCGAAGTTTAGTTGCATTTTGTTGCAAAATTTGTATCTTGATCCGTGCTTTTAAAATTGTGAATAATAACGCTACCTTGTAACTTTTAATTTTAAAAAATGTATTTAAAAAGATTTTCGAATCTTACTAGTTTCATTTAGAATACGAGTACAGTATCCCTAATGCTTTCTGAAACATGGAGATAACGAACAATAGTCAAGTCTTAAAGAATCCATTGAAATAATACAAATTAGGAGCAGAACAAACACAAACCTCTAAAAGCATCAGAGGTGGGATCAAGGGCCATGGAGGACTGAACATTCCTGTCGGCGGGTGTAAAAACCCCGGTCATTATTCTATGGAGGTCATTATTCGTCTTCACACCGGTCTCACCTGTCATGTGCTCCTTGACATGATTGGGACAATCCAGCGTGTAAATAATGACCTTACAATTATATGAAAATTGTCAATCGACATTCGACTTGCTGAATGATTGTATGCGTTGAAAAGATAAAAAAACCTTCGAATTGTTGACTTTAAATCAGTCTTTGATATCCTTCTTTCATAAACTTTTTGTCAATGGCTTGTTTCGTTTTTAGAAACTGTTCATACGCGTGCTCTTTTTTTAAAAACTGTAAACGTTTTGACTTTATACCACACATAGTTTTGGAGCAATTGTAAAAATAATTTTTTAGACATGTTGACCTTTGACGAAACCTTAAAGGTGGTTAAGGTCAGAGTCAAAATATTTATATCCATTGAAACTTCTTTCTCATGAAAGCCCTTGGTTTAACTGTTCAACATTTATGATCAAGGATAGAGTATGGTATTTTTGCAGAAGTTGGTCAAACCTCAAGGTCAAGAGATCCAATATGTTCGCAAAGAAAGGAATTGTCACACATGTGAATAATGAAAGCCATAGCTCCATCCAATCAACTGTTAATGGCGAAATTAAATTTTTTGCGTATAAAACAGACAGACAGTGCAACATCTACATGTATATACCCCTAAGTTTTGATAATGGGGGGCTTAAAAATCAAAAACTTAAAATTTTTCCAACAGACACTATTTGCCTTTGGTTGGATTACGGAACAAAAGGTATTCAATGTCCATACGTGTCAAGTTTCGCTTTATGATTTTCTCTGTGGGAACTCTTTCTATTTAGAAAGAGGAAGTGATATTTGTTTATATATTTGTCATTGAAGAAAGAGTTCTAATAACCGGTTTAGGTCGTTATCTTCAGTGCAAAATATTTTAGAGTACATATTGTCGTTCAGAAAGTCGTATTTATTGAATAACTAATAGGAAGATGCCAAATACGTCGTACTGATGTCCGGCTCTATATATTAATGAGTAATGATTCTGGTAGGGAACCTAACAAAGGGGAAACGTTCAAATCAAATATTAAGTCGAAACTTAAATCAAATTTCAAAGAATGAAAGCCTCGTAAAATCACTGCTCGTTGACAAGAGAATTCAAAAGGGTGAAAAAAGAAACATTGCCTGAGAGCATAGTCAATAATTTTTCAATTTTTCCATTATTCCTTTCACTTTTTATTTTGACATATTTTGGACTGGCTTCCATGGTTGAGGTAATTGATAAAATATTGATTAACCCGCCTACAGTGTGTCTACCAGAGACCCAATGGTCAACCTCTGACAGTGGTCACTTTGGTCTCCTTTTCTTCATCAGTTTATAGTTCCTTATACAAGTTTATAGTTCCTTATACAAGTAGTACAAATCATCATAGTAGCTTAACCCCATAAACAGGGACACTGATTTCAACAAAATGAAATTTGCTCATCAGGGATTTTTTTTTACATTGATACATCCATCCTTGTCCTGTTCTGAACTTGTACAGTCCCCATTGAGGCCTCACCGTACCCCCGGGGACCATGATCGAAACATATATTTATTCTATATACTAATTCGGTAAGCTTTCACATTATTTTTATCTTTTCGGGCCCATTGGTTCATGAGAAGATATAACAAACAGTATTCAAGGTCAAAAGTCCAAAAAACGATACAAAATAGGAACAGATCAAATACGGATCTCCGAAACACCACAGGTGGAATCAGGTACCATGGAGGAGTGAGCATACCCTGCTGACCAGTCACACCAGCCGTGTGCTCCTTGTCATGACCGAGATAACGGAAAATCCGTCGTCAATTCAGTTTATAAATAATGGATCAACAATTGATATGAAAAAAGTCAGTCAGCATTTGATTTAATGATTAATTCTATTTCCTGACATGGTCATTGTATCGACCATAGAACTTACGAAATGATGCCTTTAAACTAGACTACTGATATTCTTGTTTCAGAAACTTATTTGTCAATAATTTACCTCGTTTTAGAAATTGTTCATACGTAGAGCATGCTCTAACTTGCGTATCAAATCAACTAAGATATATAGACTCCATATGCAGGTGATGACGGTATATTGCTGCATAAGTATGAGAACTAAACGATTGATAAGTTAAAGTCATCATGTTTATCATAGAGCTTGGTTGTTAGATAACCAAGAACGTCTTTCCCAAGTAAAATATCCAAATAAGAAACAGCTTATAAACACTTAAAACGGATCCAATAAATTCCCATATTATAACGACCTTAGTGACCAGCCGACAAGGGAAGTTTACTCCTCTATGGCACTTAATCGCACATGATGCATTTAGAGATCCCTGTTTGGTCTTCTTATGCTGATTCAGTGGATGTTTGAGCTTGTTTTATTGTTAGGTTTATTCATATTTCATTAATTCAGTATGAATTTGGATGGACAAATCATCAAGCTGTCCTCCTCAGTGGGAACCTAAGATTTTTGGTCTGTCAGTGACCGACGAAAGAGACTCGGTTTCAAATAGATCGGCTACCAAATAATAATATCGGTAGTATAGTAATGTAATTACGGAGAGTGCCAGCAAGACCTTCGTGTGTTCAGTCAACTGTTTGCGATTGGATTACGGAAACACATAACAGTTTCGTTGACTACGAGTTCCACATCAAGACTTCAAACATTTTGACCAAAAATACCGCTGCTAGATAAATAGTTTGGATTAGAAGCACGAACATGTTACTGTCTTGCTGATGTCTCTTCAATGGTTGCTAGTTTTAATCCAAATACCAGTATATTAAGCTGTTACTGATAATACGTGCTTTCAAGACATTGCTTGTGATTTCGCCGTAATTTATCTATTTGTTTCTCAGGCGAGATTATTGCTTTCTGGGAATTCCAGGTGTTAATTATAAGTTCGAACCAAGTTAAAAGAAAATGACGTTTGCATATGAGCGTAGCTGCACTCTGAAAAAGTTTCCCGCCAGCTTGAGTCATGAAAAAAATCAACCTTATTTGTAAATAGTAATTCTTATCTTCTTTTGATAGCATTTTTGACTTTCATTTGAAATTGATGTTCATGTTGCAGTGTCAATTTTCCCTATTCAAAATGTTCATTTCTAATGACTTCTAAGATTAGGTGGGTAAAAGTCACTTGTGTGATCGATGTAACCCATGGGCCTCTTGTTCATGTCTCTGTTTTGGGCGACATTTTTTTCTTACTGTTCTTCAAATTAATATTTTATCGTATAAATTGGGAATCATTTGACATTCAGACTTCAACCTTGGAATAAAATATAATTCAAATAAGTGCGCCCTGCCATAAATCTTTTTATTTAGTCCAGGTAAATCTTTTTTTATCATTCAAACATTTTCCAGTCGAGACCCTTTCGACGTTTACTTTAAATTTGCAAGAAGAAGAAAAAGACTAACGACTTAACAATTTTAATAATGTAAAACTTTACGAATGAGTGAATACTAAGCAATAGGAAGGTAGAGAGTTTACTGATTTACTGACTGAAAAAGTAATTGAACCCAGGAATGGGGTACCGTAACTTCTGACGAGCTGACCAGTTCTTCTAGATCCTTAAACCCCAAATCACAGCATTCTACCTTCCTTCGCCTTCAAAGGCATAAAACCTAAAAATGTTTACCTGACAAAATCGCACTTAAAAATCCCTGAGGTTGTCAACGACACTTAGCTCAGCGGTAAAGAAGAAAATGTGTGACGGTAAAAGAACTCGGAACTCCTTAGCTGCAATAATGTAGCCCTCTCCGATTTTTTTTTTATCTGATATTTTCTGGAGAGGGCTTACAATTCCATCGCATCTCCGTAATGGTGCAAATATATTTTTTTGATACGGGTGATTGGAGGCAAAATAAATTATTTTTACATTAAACTTACTTCTTATAAGACGGAATTTTTATTCACTGTCAACAACATAGCCTGTTAAACTCGAAAACCATGTAAAATAAATCTGTGTCTTTCCCAGCTGCAATATTCAGCAGCCATGACAGTTCCCGCGTGACGTAGTGAGACTTTCGCTTGACATTTGGAACAACCAAATAAGGCAAATGTCGATGTTTATAAACGATTGTGCTATAATATATTACAAAAACATCGATAAATAAAACCATTTCAGTTGTTATTTTTGCGCAAACAGCGATACGTATGCTTAAAATAAGGGAATTCCTAGTAGATCCGCTCCTATAGAACCTAAATTCTCATTGGCTGTCCCAAAATACAATCCATCAAGGTCAGTAAACATGGCGGATAAATTCAAGTTAAGCTGTTGACACACACGAAAAATAACCGATATATGGGTCGTTGTGAATATATTTGGATCGATTTATGTTTTGCATAATTACATATTTGAATTCCAGGTAAGAGATAATAATAAAATAGCCGTTTACTGATAAATTGAGCCGAAATCCGTGCGGGAGTGATCCACTGCCGCATCTGCGACATTATAGAGATCCTAAGGAGTTGTAGCCCTCTCCCAAAAAAAAAAAATCGGAGAGGGCTACATTATTGCAGCTAGGAACTCCTAGGTTCTATAATATATGGTATAACCAATGGAGCTATCCCAGCTATTTATAATGAGTGGTACGAGCAATATGATGCCATGAAAAACCCTTATGTGTAAGTACGTTAACTTACATGTAGTTCCTTATGATACAAGATCAGGGGTAAAAAGCAATCATTCCAGACAATCACGTCAATTAATCTTTCGTCGTATATGTGTCTTGTTTCGTCATATATGTGTCTTATAATTCTTAAGGATACATTATTACAGGAAACGTGGATAGCATTTTGAAATTATTGGAACTTGCCCACAAATGTAGATCTCAGTCTTCTTTCTTCACTCTGTTTTTAGAGATTGACGTTTTGTGCAGCTCTGTAGCAACCGCTAATGAGAAAAATACCGCTTGATATTGATAAAATTATCATTAAGCGTTGCAATGCTTAATGTCATAAATTATTTCATTTTCAGTTAAAATTCCCATCCGCTTAATGACATAAATCTTGTAATAAGTGGCGATTTAGCATTAGCGGTTGGGAATGTCAACTATAAATTCAATAATTTGTGAAAAAAGCGTTGCAATTTCAACGTTTGACAATATTTATATCATTAAGCGGCGTTTTATCATTAGCGATTGCTACACCGCTCGCTCAAGTATGAAATAACTAATTGATACAGAAGACCATATTCGAATGGCGTTAAGACAATATAAAGTGTAATAATCGTTATTTATTGATTGAGCTTTGTTAGCACAATATCATCGTATATGTCACTTAGTTACTTAAGTGAGAATGAATTGATGTATATGTATCTGTGCGCTGAAGTATTTGTACATGTATCTGTAAGTAAATGTTAGTTCATGTCTTGCAGTAAATTGTGAATACAAAAAACTCTGAAGTAGTAAATACTAAGTTCTATGTAGTAAACAAATTAAACATTTTAGATATAGTGGAAGCATTTTCTTTTCCTGTTTTAAGGTCACCTGAGACGTTCAGGTGACTTCTTGCTATCCTTTTTTGTCGTGCGTTAACATAACATTTTCAACTTCTTCTCTGGAGCAGCTAGCCAACTGCATATGTTTGAAGGGGTCTAAACATGTGAATTTAATGATCTCAGTTCCCTGTAGGCCTGAGGCATGGAGCTAAAGCCACTAAAATTAATACAATCTTTTATTGAAATCTCCTCTACTCTTTGACATCAAGTAGTGAAACTGTTTGGATGATTGAGTCCTCTAACAAAATTGTCATACAGGGTTTCTGGTGCCAGGGCGAGGCTTGATACATCATAATGTGAAAATGCAGTATTTCTTTCAAAATATTCTTTTCTTCTTCTGGTAGTAGACAAACTAAGTATATAGTGATGCTGAGCAAGGGTGCCTCTTCAAAATGTAATTTTCAAGGCCCCGGGTCAGTGGTCTCGTGTTAGTGCGGTTCTGTATCGATTTCACGAAATAATTCTTTTGAAAAATTTTGCTCTTCTTATGGGTTCTAAACCGATAAACTAAGTGCATAATTAAGAAAGGGAAAGATGTCTCTTTTAAAATTGCAAATATCATAGCCCCGGGATGGGGATTCTCATTTCTCTTTGTATACTGAATTTTAGCACTATGCATGTGACAAAACATATACGTACATGTGTATATTGAATATCTCACGCTCTAGGCTAGTGTCCATTGTTTTGACAGGTATATTTTGCATTCATTATCACCCTGTAAGAACCGGGAAAACCAAGCACGATGACAGGGAGGTCACTTGTGTCTCGCACATAACAATGAGTTAAAGTATTTACCGGCTTTTGAAATTCTCATCAAAATTAATTTTCTTCATCCTTCGGATAATTTGGTTTTATACTTCTATGGATCCTTGAAAGTGTTGTTTTATAACCAGGTGACCGTAAAGGCCCTTGGCCCTCTGTTAAAATATTTTAAGTACTCTGAATACGAAAACATAGAGGGGAATGACATTTAATCACCTAATAATAACACAGTTTATGTAAACTTAGAATCTATACATTCGATTATTTACAAATTCATCGTGAATTTCTTTTGATTTTCAAAGAAGATAAGCATAAAATGAGCATTTTTGCGAAGTTATGAGAACAGATAATGTGCGATATGGATTGTGTTTGTTTTCTTTAGGTCCTGGTGTATAACACTTGGGATGCCAAAAAATACAATTTTAGACCGCGTGGAGTAAATCTGTCTGCAGTTATTTTAATCGTCGGTCACAGGAAGTTGGTTTGATCCGAAGTTTAGTTGCATTTTGTTGCAAAATTTGTATCTTGATCCGTGCTTTTAAAATTGTGAATAATAACGCTACCTTGTAACTTTTAATTTTAAAAAATGTATTTAAAAAGATTTTCGAATCTTACTAGTTTCATTTAGAATACGAGTACAGTATCCCTAATGCTTTCTGAAACATGGAGATAACGAACAATAGTCAAGTCTTAAAGAATCCATTGAAATAATACAAATTAGGAGCAGAACAAACACAAACCTCTAAAAGCATCAGAGGTGGGATCAAGGGCCATGGAGGACTGAACATTCCTGTCGGCGGGTGTAAAAACCCCGGTCATTATTCTATGGAGGTCATTATTCGTCTTCACACCGGTCTCACCTGTCATGTGCTCCTTGACATGATTGGGACAATCCAGCGTGTAAATAATGACCTTACAATTATATGAAAATTGTCAATCGACATTCGACTTGCTGAATGATTGTATGCGTTGAAAAGATAAAAAAACCTTCGAATTGTTGACTTTAAATCAGTCTTTGATATCCTTCTTTCATAAACTTTTTGTCAATGGCTTGTTTCGTTTTTAGAAACTGTTCATACGCGTGCTCTTTGGTGAAGGATATGGAGATAATGAACAGTATTCAATATCAAAGTTCATAAAACAATACAAAATAGGAGCAGAGCAAACACGACCCTCCAAAACATCAGAGGTGGGATCAGGTGCCATGGAGGAGTAAGCATCCCCTGCCGACCGGTCACACTCGCCGTGTGCTCTTTGTCATGATCGGTAAATAGCGGAAAATCTGTCGTCAAATTAGTGTATAAATAGAGGACTAACAATTAGTATGAAAAGCGCTAGTCAGCATTTGACTCAATGATAAATTGTATTTGCTGACAAGGTCATTGTATCGACCATAGAACTTACGAAATGATGACTTTAAACGAGACAACTGAAATTCTTGTTTCATCAACTTGTTTGTCAATAATTTACCTCGTTTTAGAAATTGTTCATACGTAGAGCATGCTCTTGCGTATCGAATCAACTGAGATACATAAAATCTGTATGCAGGTAAGGAAGGTATTTTGCTGCATAAGTAAGGGAAGTTGACAATAGAAAAGTTAAAGGCATGACGTTTATCATAGAGCTAGGTTGTTAGATTATCATTAATATCTTTTTCAAGATATCTAAGTACATGTATGAAACAGATGTGACAGACTCTGTAGTACCCTTATCTCAGGCTCACCAGGATATATCGTATCGACATAGGAAAGGACAGTACCATTGTTAATTGACAATACGTCGTCGATATATCTAGATGTCGAGTTGAAGGCCACAGCAAGTGTTTTGTCCTTTTCACGCACAAGATTTTGCATCAGCTTGGAGACGTAAGTTCTATATGCAGGCGCTATATTGCTAAATAAATAAGGGAAACTGACAATAAGAAAGTGTGCCGTGGTTGACAATGGTTTTATTGGGGTGAAAAGTCAGACTGAGTATGTTTTTAGAAAGTTTTCGTCAGGTTACCATTAACGTTGTTTTCTAGCTAGTAGCATATCCAAGTATGAAATATGTAGTAGGCTCTGTGGTATTTTCTTTCTTTCTTTTTTAAAATTATCACTGATATATATTGAGTCGACATATTGATGGAAGAAACTATAATTAATATACTTATGTAAAAGGTCATCAAGGTATGGCCATAGGAACCGGGGGATACCAATCATTTCCCGATATGTAAATGACTACAGAAAATGTAGCTACTAAATATTTTTCCCTTCAATAAAAACGTCTGATTGCTTTTTTTTTTTGCTCGTCAAAGAATTTTTGGTTGTTGATAATGTCCCCTCAACTAAAAATGATTGTACCCTCCAAACCGAAATTGTTTCTTACGGGCCTGATCAATGTATCTAAATGGTGATGTAAAGGCAAGACCATATGTTTTATTTTGTCTCATGTAGATGAATTTGAAATAAAAAATGCTTCATAGGTAAATAAAAAAGGAACACAATTGGCGTAAACCGGGATTTCAACAGTTTGTCGGAAGTCTTTTAATATCAACATTAAAGAGCACTTGTTTGTAGATTCTGTGAGTTAGATTAATTTTTTAAATGACTATTAATATATGCAATGTACGAAATTTCCGACATCAATTTTGATTGAAGAAGCTATTATCTCTAACTTATCAACCAACCAGTTGTACTCTCCACAGGCACATTTCTTAACAAACTATTCCGTATTGAATTATCAGTTTTGCAAATGCTGCAGGTTTTGATAATTTAATCGAATCTCAAAATTTTTCCATGAATTACCATCTTCCATCTGAATCAGAGACTCAAATATGTTTCGAAATATTGAGTCTTTGCTATTTCATGTATAATTTGAAAGCATTAAAAAATGAAAAATGTTCTACAAAGTGTGCATAGTTGACAATATTTTAAGATAACAAAAGGCAATTTCAATTTGCTTTATCATTTTGACTCAGTTTTCAGCCAATTTTTGTTAAATTGATGCCGTCAAAAACTCGATAGCTTCTTTGAATTTCACACCTGAATGTATTTGTTTTAACGCGTGCTTTGGCGTGAAAATTACATAAAAAGATATAAATATAATATCGGAGTCTTAATATTTTCACATTGTGATATTTTAAACATAGATCCCTGTCCTTAGCCTTTAATTATGTATTGCAGAGAACTTGAATAAAACAATATTAAAAATAATAATACTTGTGCCATATCCTATGCAAATCCTAGCCTTAACATGCTGAAATGACCTTGTAATAGACACAACGCCTCTCAATGGCCCTGAGTGCCGAGTATGGGTAAAAATTTGTATATAGCTCTCCAACGGCAATTGATGTTTCTTATTTTGTTTAATAGATACTTGCTTTCTCTGCATCAATTTGGACAAAGAATTTTGTTGTAAAGCATGTTAACAACCTATCAGTAATTTCATTTCCTTGATTTCATTTCATATCAATATGAATGTTTTGCCTTAAAAAGTTTTACCCTAATCCAATTTGTATAAAACATATATAATATTCATTAATAACAAAGAGTGAAGTCAGGTATGTTTCTT
The DNA here is from genome assembly GCA_003671525.1 of Saccostrea glomerata. Classification (NCBI taxonomy): domain Eukaryota; kingdom Metazoa; phylum Mollusca; class Bivalvia; order Ostreida; family Ostreidae; genus Saccostrea; species Saccostrea glomerata. The sequence continues at coordinate 531,708 of PRKT01000090.1, read as the reverse complement.
TAGAACTCTGATGATAATAAGCAAGAGGTTTTAAAGTTAAAATTATTTATTTATTGACGCTCAAAAGCTAGCTTAAATAAATATTAGCATATTCATTAACTTACCAAGAACTTCTGGCGCTGAAGGATTCATCTCAATTATATTATAAATGTACTCAATGCCATGCATTTCAGGGCTCTGGAGTCACGCAGTAAACTGAGTGGGAAATAATTTTTTCCAAGCTGATCATCGGACATTGCTTGGGGTGTGTTAGGCCATGAATGATTTATAACGGAGGAAAAGTCTTGAGGGTGGGGAAAGTAAATCTGTAAATTATCAATTATCTAAAAGATCGTTTACTCAATTATAGCGAATTTATTTTGAAATTGTTGTTCTTCGTCCAATTTTTTTTCTTCAATTTTACAACCTTTTGAAGATTTCATAGAGAACATTTCTCAGACAATTATTTCCATTGCAAGGAAAATGTCGCGTATTCCTTGTCACGTTGCGTTAAATCAAAACTAACTCATGTCTTTATGCCCACCAATGTATTCCGCAAAAAAACAATATTTATATCCAACAACACTGCAATAAAGAAATGAACCAGCATTCTATTGCGAAACAAAAGATAGTTATAAAATCCCCCAAGTCAAAGGTGCGGTAGCCTATGCAGCTGTCGTTATATGTTTCTTCAATGACGAGTGAAGAAGATATTAAAGATACATTAATAACTAAACTACCTTCTCAAAGACACTATTAGTGCAGAGAATCTTTTATTAAAACGGAACCAATTCTCTCTCATGGAATGGAAGATGCTTGTCAAATCAGAATGAATTTTTAATGTTTGTTTGGAGAATCTTTGTCTCTGATGGAAATTTGCCTTCCACCATCCCCTTCATACCGGCTTTAATTTCCTTCATTCTAAGTTACTAGACAATGTCATTTGCTTAAGATATTGTATAGGCATCAAACACTACTGACGCATTGAAGACCATAGGAGCATTTGAAACGTTTCAGAGGTTTGTTGAAATCTTACGATACTTAGGCATCCGCTAGTGAAAGTTCTGTTTTTACATCGTAGTTATCCTTTTCTGAATCAACGTTTCCGACAGAGTGCAAGTGTTGCATTAAATGAAATCACTCTGACAAAATAAATTATTGAAGACTTAACAAGAAATTAATCCTCTGTAGATCAACTGAGATTTTTTGCGATCGAAATGATTTATTTTTTATGAGATAAAACCTTTTACCACTGTCCACGAACTTCCTTAAAACCTAAAGGTCTTATCTTAAATCAGCTGAAAATTAAAATTCCTATAGTAAAAATGCTCACTAATTGTACCTTGCAATTGAATAAAGCCGCCGACATAGGAATATTGAAGAAATAGATAGGACGATCAACAGACGCTTAATATTTTAATTTTCGATGATCAAAAACTACTCACCTAATGAATAGTCCCAGAACCCATAAATTGGCCACACCAGCGGATAAAGCGAACGCAGATATCACTGTTCCTATTAAGAGGTTTGCCTCATAAGCAATCGGGGGATAACTTCTCCAATGTTCGTGGATTAAAACTTTAAGGTAAACACTGCTGGACAAATTCACTTTCTCTATTTCAGTTGTGTTACTGTCCTTTTCTTCCATGACTGAGTGTGAAGTATAGCCAGTACCTCAAGACTTCTTCAAACACTATTTATCGCTTTTGGTTTCTAAACTCCTCCTTCTAAAAGAATTCCGATAAATGTTATAGACACTTCTGTGTGACCACTAGTCAGACATCGATTTCTAGCAGAGTTGATAACAAGACTACATCAGTTATAGCTAATCCGATCTTTATAGTTATTAGCGTGTAATCAGTCATCGTACATAACATGTTTGTGATGCATCCATTCATTCATTCGACTCCACATTCCGGATATGAAAACGATCCCAAGAACTGATACTACTCATACTTCATTTTTGCGCCAATTGCCGTATTAGATTCAGTATAATCAGAATTTTTAGTGAGGATTCAATTTTTGCATTATTAGCGAGGGTGCCAAGATTGCTAAAATTGAATATCGCTAAAAGTTGATTGCGCTTAAATTGTAATAGCTTCTTTAGTGATTTTTTTAAACATCGCTAAAATGACATCTCGCTAAAAATTAAATACCAATTTTTAAGGACAAATCGCTAAAGTTGTGTCTCGCTAAAATTTCCACTTATGCGGTATTTTATATTGTAAGTTTTAAAATCAATAAACCTTCAAAGAAAATGATTGAAAAATGTGGATTATCAGAGTTGTGAAATATGTAGAGATATATTTCATAGGAATTTTAAGGCCCTTATTTACAATTAATTGTCTACGTATTTTTCCGTTACTTCCCGATCATGACATGCGGTTGTGATTGATCGGCTGGGGATGCTCACTCCTCCATAGCACTTGATCCCGCCTCTCTCTCATGTTCTATAGGCCCGTGTTTGCTTTGCTCCAAAATTTGTCAAGTTTTATGGACTTTTGATTTTGGCTGCTATTCGTTATCTCGATATATTTTTTCACTGAGAAATCAAACAGTAAAAATCAAAAGTCCATTCAAACTTTTAAAATCGGCAGCAAAGCAAATACAAACTTCTAAACCGCAGAGGTGGGATCAGGTGTCATAGAGAAATGACCATCCTCTGTTGCCCAGTCACACCCACCGTGTGCTCCTTGTAATGATCGGAAAATAACGGAAAATCTGTCTAGAATTAAGTGTATAAATGCACTGTAATTATGTAACAATTAGCAAAATATCGCCAGTTATCAATGACTTAATAAGATTTTATGTATTTGCTGACACTGTTTTTTATCGACCATAGAACTTTTAAGATGATGACTTTAATTGGACTGTTGATATATTTGTTTTATCAAATTGTTTGTCAATAACACCTGGTTTTAGAAATTGCTCATACGTAGAACATCCTTTTTTTTTAAATTGATTTTTGAAAATCGTTTTCATGAAAACATCGCTCCAAATTATTATCCAGATATTTACCCTTATTTTATCGAATTTTTATTTTTAGTTTGACTCAAATAGTGAAAATAAAAAAAATCTTACATAAAAAGATATTATTGATAATTAAATAGAGAAATTTACAATAAAGCTCAAAGCTAAAGATTAGGATTAATAGAATTGACAGGAAGACAAACTTCAACAAATCAAAGAATGACCTTGCAACACATTCTGTACAACTCAAATAAAGAACTGTTTTCAGCTTAAACATCATAATAAAATTGAATAAGGTGTAGTGCATAAAAAATGTTGCTTCCTTGAAATTGATTATCAAACCTCTTACAAAAAATCGAAATATCATGTCTACATGTACTTCGCGTTTCAAAAAGTATTGCCGAACTTGAAAAAAAACTTGAAAAAAACAAACGCATAATAACCTATATCTTTGCTTTGCCTTTTTAAAATCCCCCAAGCCCCGACGAATTAAATTGTATTTGAAATTCATTATGCCCCCGTTATCGAAGATTCGAGGGTATAAAGTTTTTGCCTTGTCCGTCCGTCTGTCTATCTGTCTGCAAAAACTTTAACCTTCTCCATATCTTTTGAGTGGTTGATGTTACGTGGCTTTCCTATTTCACATGTGTATTCATTGTGGCAAGACCTTTCTTTTGGTATTTGATCTTGTGACCTTGACCTTAGAGTTTGACCCACTTTTACCAAAATTTTCAAAACTTTAAACATGACCATAACTTTTGACTTGTTGGTGCTTATATACCTCACATGTGTATTCACTGTGACAAGAACTATCATTAGATAAAATAAATGACCTTTTGGCCTTGACCTGAGAGTTTCGCCAACTTTTTAAAATTATTAACCTTGGTCATAAATTTTGAACGGTTAAAACTATAGCTTTCATATTTCAAATGTGTATATATTCCCTGTGACAAGTCCTTCTTTGGGTACCAACACTTTTGACCTTCATCTTGGAGTTTTTCCCACTTTTAAAAATCTTTAACCTTAGCCAAAACTGTTAACACTAGAGCTTTCATCATAGCTCATAGATTCGTTTATCTTGAATTTGAGAAACTTTAACATTCGCCATAAGCTGCCTTACGGGGGCAACAGTGTTTCACAAACACATTTTCTTTTTGCTTCAGCTGCAGTTATATAAAATACGTATATCGGAGTTTAAGCTATCTTTTAATAAGCTAACACCCTTACTAGATCTTTTATAGTTATATAGGGTTGGGCGAACTAATTACTGTTTCAGCATTACTCTCAAGATGATAAAAATCGTCTAAGCTTTCCCAAATGAATCCATTACAAGATTAAAATGTAAACCTTTGCCTTGACGAAGTCATCAGCTCGTAATAATGCTCAAGAATATTGAATTCACGGCTTAAACCCGTAGAAAACTAGTCGAGAAGAAACTAACTCTGATTAGTAATTAACTTCAAATTTTTCATCATAACGTTTCTAAATGCCTTTTTGTTGTAGCTAAACTCAATTTTTAAGGTTCGTTTACCATCTAATAAGAGAGATAACTGCCAGTATGTGGAATTAATGTCATTTGCTTGGAAAATGTTAAATTGAAAAGCTATTTTTGTAAAATTTTCTATTTTTACTACAAATACTCAGATATCAGTTTTAATTAAGATTTCTTTCGGAAAAATATTCTCATTGAAGCATAATTTTATTGAGTAAACAAAAAATTGATGATTTGAGGTAAAAGATATAAAAAAAAAGTCAAAACTTTCTAAATGAAATAAACATGTATGGAGATAACGAAGATCAAGAATCCATAAAACAATACAAAATATAAGCAGAGCAAACACGGAACTCAAAACATCAGTGGTTGGATCAGGTGCCATGGAGGAGTAAGCATCCCCTGCCGACCGGTCTCACCCGCCGTGTGCTCCTTGTCATGATCGGGAAATAACGGAAAAATTCCGTCTTCAATTTAGTGTATAAATAATGGACTAACAATTAGTATGAAAAACGTCAGTCAGCATTTGACTCAGTGATAAATTGTATTTAAGCAGACAAGACCATTGTATCGACCATAGAACTTACGTAATGATAATTTTGAACGAGACTGCTATCTTTGTTTCAACAACTGGTGTTTGAATATGATCATACGTAGATCATGCTTCCGTATCGAATCAACTGTGATGTATAAACTCCGTATGCAGGTTATGAAGTTAAAGTCATCACGTTTATCATAGATCTTTGTTGTTAGATTACCATTAAAGTCTTTTTCAAGTAAAATATCAAAATATGAAACATGTGTCAAAACAACAAAATGAAATAAAGACAGTTATTTTTAAGATTGACTATAAACTGGTCCTCTCATCATTGACCTCCCCCTTCTTTCCCTAAGGAAATGCTATTATTACTTAGTTTTGATTTTAGAAATGAAAAGTCTAGAGTTTTGCCGGCAAATTCCAAGATAAGACCAGTAATTGCTGAGACCGCGATTCATGTTACTAAGTATATCTACAAAGAAATATACATTACTAATAGAATAGATAGATCATTTACTAACGCATTTCTACTGTCAAAGGAATATATAGTGATGCTAAGTGAATTAGCTTTTAATTGCTCCAATTTCTTAAAAGACAAGTTCATAACTATACAAAGTGCAAAAATTTTAGGTCACCTGAGTCACTTCAATGCTTATTCCCTGGAACGGTTTGACTAATTTCGACAAAATTTTGGTATGTGGCATTTATAATTGATTGTGGATTAAACACTTGAAATTCGGGATCCCTCTTAGGGATGAGAGGGAAAAATTGAACAGTATTCGAGCTCGCAAGTCCATTAAACAATATATAAATAATGCATGTATAGTCGAGTGTAACATTGAAAATTTTCACCCCAAGAAAACCATTGTCAACAGAGGCGCAGCCGAAGTTGACAATGGTTTTCGAGGGGTGAAAATTTTCAATGTTACACTCAACTACATGCAATATTTATTATATTATACTGAATGTTTTATACAAATACATATTACAGTGAACCGTGCGCGCATAAACTCCGCGCAGTCGCTATTTTTTGTAATACCACCCGTCGTCAAGCAATGTTAATTGACTGTTGCTACGCAGGAGGGCGTGGCTTCATTATTCAGCGGGTAGTAGTGTTTTTTATCAAATGTTTCTCGACGAATCAGATTCAAGTGATTTACATGAAAGTATAATATTACAGAATAGGAGCGGAACAAACACGCAGCTACAAAACATCAGAGGTGGGATCAATACCATGGCGTAGTGAGCATCCCTTGCCGACCATTCACACCCTTCTAGTGCTCCTTGAACCTTAAAACGGAAAATCAGTGGACAACTCAGTGTGTAAATAATGCCCTAACAATCAGTATGAAAAAACATGAGGCATCCCCATATTAACACATCTTTCAAGGATTGGCCGATTTATGGCCGAGCATCGTCAAGTGTCCGTTGAGTATGAGGTCATCAGGGGATTGAATGATGGGAAACAGACATCGGTCGATTGTTCGACCAAACATTGTCCCATAGTCGACCAACATACGAATAATGTTCAACAATGTATGAGCGATGTAATATACATTTTTTATCAAAAAACGCATTGGTTGCCCCTCGTATACCCCATCGCTGGATAATGTGACTGATACTTTAAGGACTACTTGGCCGATGTGGACCGATGTTTGGGCATCGCTCACAGCACGGATTACCACCGATTTCAACCGGCTTAAAGCCACCAACCGGGAAATGTGACTAAGGCATTACCGGTATATATCGTATGAAATTAACTATTGTTTATTGAAAATACTTCGTCGATATGTATCAGAATGTTGAGTTGAAGGCCACAGCAAGTGTTTTCTTTTTTTCGTAAACGATTTTGAGCAAATTCTGCTTCATTTGAGTACAAAAATCTAAGTCTGCGAAAAACAAGGCACAATTTGTACCCTTGAGGATTCCATTAGTTTATTAGAAAACCTAGTTTCAAAAACCACAAAGATATTGTCAATTGTAAATTCAAGCATCTTTTAATATCAACTTCAGAGTACTTGGGTGTATCATCAAAATATTTTTAACAAAGTCATTTTGCAAATGACTAATGACAAGTTAAGGTCAGACGACATGTTCCTCAAAAATATATTATTTTTCCTAAGAATTTGCCATTGAAGTATAGGTACTAGTATTTTACGAAGTTTCCTCACAAAAAAAAATAGGATACTTTACCAGGCATTTGAACAAGATACCACATGGTCATATTTCTCATAAAACCCTTAGGGGTAATCTTTTGAATGGCCTCTTTCACAATTTTGGTGTACTTATATTTAACAACATTTTGAAAACAATGTAGAAATCGGAAGAGGACAAAAATGAATAATTTTTTATATAATACCAAGAGATACAAAACATATAGTATATGAACGTGTCGTCCGACCTTAAGTAAATTTACGAGTTCCATTTCTAGAGAAAAAGCAGTTGTCAATGAGAAAAAGTCTGGACTAAAATTTATCGTGGGGAATGGTTGTATGAAAAAAATGAAAAGTCATTATGTGTTTTTGTTATTGACTTTGGTAAAATTTTGTGATCGAAATGTTTGATGCATTAGTAACGCTGAGGGAGGTTTGATATGGTAAAAGGAAACAAATTAAACAATATACAAATTTATGCACCCTGAACTTTAAAACGTGAATGCTATAGGTAATATCTGGCTAATAAGTATAGACATTCATCAAAGACAGGAATATTTTTTATGCAATTGTTCTGACCTTTTGAACAACTCTCTCAATAAACTACCCACCTTTTATAAAAATGCAATATTAGCTCGCACTGAATTTCGATCACACCTTCAACCAGAAAGAAAAGATAAAATTTTGAAATGTCAAATTTATAGAAAATGTAATCAGGTGAATCCAATTTTAGAATTAATACAAAGAAGATGAGTGAACAAGGCGGGCAGAATGCCTATAGCGTCAGATATTAAGAAACCATATTCAATATGTGAATTGAGTATTTGAATTAACTTCTCTTTATTGAAACTGTTGAAATTATTAGAGCAATACCTTTTCTGAGAAAAAAATCTTGTAAAAAAACTATTTTCTTTTAAAAAATATATCAGATGGTATTCAAATAAAAATGCAATAAAAATCTGACGAATCACACTGCTTTGAGTTTGAGACTTACGCGCTAACCACTATGCTACATGGCTCATGATGATTATGGACATTTAATCATGTTTGTGATATGATTCTTGACTTAAGGGACTTGAAGTATTTCTGGGGAAAATGCAAATGTTTTGTTATAAAAGTGTACTTTTAAGGTATAGTGGGTCTTCTCTCTGTGTTTTTGTAAACCAAAAATTGTATATTTTATTACAAACTTTTAAGACCATCTTTCAAAAAAAATGGAGCAAAGACCCACTCATATTGAAAAATTTTTGTTCCTTTTAGTGTGTGTATGCTTTTTCATAAGCTAATTTTTTCTTTGTGAGATTTTTGTAAATTATGGAGATTTTACATTAAAAATATTTTATGATTAAATGAAATATAAAATAAAATTAAGAAAAAATTTTGATTTAATTGTTTGCTTCTTATCTGTCGCACAATAAGCACTTCGCCCGCCTTATCCGCCCATCTTCTTTTTATTGAAAAATATCTGGAGTGAATTCAATCAAATTTGATGCATATATTGTTTTACAGGGACTGACTTGTGAACACAGGAATGTACGGATCTGTATTAACACTTTGATTTATATAAAAGTGTATACAAGTGGTCAATATGGGAAGCAAGAGACAGTATTAAGTATGAAAATAAAAATTATACTAAGGACAGATGATACAAACAAAAAATGGATGCCTGGATTCGTATATATTTTTGGCATAATGTAATTGCAAATGATGCAAATAATAAATTTCTAGAATATAAAGAAATTGTAAACCTTCTATGGTGTTCAAAAGTCTGCCCTTCTGAAACCATCCTTATTAATCTATACAAATATTTTTCACTTCAAATTCCATTTTTTTTTGCAAATTTTAATTAGAAATGAAAAAGTACGCGGTGAAAGTTATTCATTTTCTCATTTAAACATGACCCAAGTTGTTATTTTCAAATTCTTTGACAAAAATTTGTTTGTATCATCTGTCCTTAATGCTCCAAAAAGAATTTAAGAAGCAATGGAAATAAATCTTTTTATTAATTCGAGACAAATTGGTGCAAGTCAAGCATTAAAACATATGTACTTTAAAATTTGTGACTGATTAATAGATTAATTATTTTGATGATCTTTGATCTCCCTTTTTCTTACTTCTGGGCAGCATGGCTTCATTCCATCATTTTATATTATTTTCATTTCGTACTTAATAGATCCTTAACAGTGTTATGATTATTATTCTCAGGTGACCGTTTAGGCCCATAGGCACCTCGTCTTTGATGGCAGGTTTTGACTTTAGACTGAAGAATCAAACGATGCTATGCTTCATAGTTCGTATATGCAGCAAATAGGTTTTTAAACAGAGAGAACTTCGAGGTTCTTCCACTAATATATTTAATATTTTCGCATGTGAGAAATTGAAAGGGGAAATGATTCTTATCTTGCTGTGCTTATAGTGATGTCGAAATGTGATTGAATTTATTACTCAAATTTAACCCACAGGTCAGAGATCTTCCTTTGCCGATCGCTATCTGTCTCGGAGGGAGGTATGAGGTTGAAAGTTCAAAATTAACATCTTCATTTGAAACCTTTTAACTCTTTTGGATGTATCTAGACTCAAGAGTAATGCACAGAACTTCTGATCTCAACAAGATAAGTGAGAATATGGCAGGATGGACACGAACCCTCGGTCTGACATCATGGCATTTTCAATTTATTTTAATAATTAAAGAACAAACATCGGATTCCCTTTTCAAGAAATTACATAATTTGTATGTTCGATTTACATTATTAACCTGTGTTTTATACCCCGTATAAAAATTGGTGTACCAATTTCTGATCGAAATTTTAATGAGACTTTCACGAAATAAGTTTTAATTGTGTGTCATGTTGCCGTTGCATGTGCACCTCCTATTTTACTTTTTGATCGGACACATATTTGGGGTTTCCAAGAACAAAATATGGACACTCCCCTTTTTTCTATAATATTGAAGAGTACAAATGTCTTATCCGCAATTCCTACTATAACCACTGATAAAATTTATTGATACTTTCATTGCCATTGTGCACCTCCTATTTTACTTTTTTATTTTACACTTATTTCGGTTCTCCCAGAGCAAAACATAAACTGTGCCATTATAACCATATGAGAGGTGGATATCATTTAGTATCATTTAGTTAGATGAGTGCTAACAGTGCCCTTACCGGTAGTTTAGAATTATATTACATTAATATCATGTTCCAAATTGTCTTTTGCCAAATGGAATGGAACCTATTACAAACCTCTTACAAACCCTGCAATTGAAATTATTATTTTATATTTAGTAATAGCCTCCAAAAAACCTCCATGGGCAATTCAAAACGCTTGTGTGGTTATTGGAATGATGCGATCTTTATTTAAAGGATACTAGTGGTCGTTAATTTAAATTAATCGATACTGAAAAATTATCTTTAATTTGAGTTATTTAAATGTAATAATTAGAATAACTCAACAAGAGATGTTTTAGCTATGGAATAAAGGAGTTATTGAAATCATATTGGTGAATATTGGCACTCGCTGGCTTTACAGATGGACCTGCAAGCTCGTGCTTTTGTACAGCCAACTCGTGTCATTATTCACTAATGCAAGTTCAATAACCCTATAGTACTCACCCCAACCTACTCTACATGACATATGAAATTGCAATTCGTCTAGCTTTTAGGTAGTGGTATTTTGTAAACCAAAAACTGTTAAATCGTTTAGATACGAATTATATATCATTCACTTATCACACCTTTTCGTCCTAAGCCGCATTGAGCTCTGAATTTCTGACCTATCTGTTCCTATAACTAAAACGGAAAGTCATTTACGTGTAACTATTTTTTCTCATTCGAAATTGTTTATTTGATATGAACAACAAGAGACAAAGAATTCCTTTGAAATGATTTTTTCCAGCATACTTTCTTCACATTCATTGCACTTCATATTTGTCACCCGTAAATCCTGTTTTGCCCATCGGTTATCCTTACCATGTACTTTCAAATCTTTCGAAGTGGCTGCAACTCAACATTTAGTTATATCGACGACGTGTTATCAATTAATAATTGTTATTTCCATTAATGATCCCAGTGAGCATAAAAATAAAATAAACCACAAAGTTCGAAACATCAGTTTCATATTTGGATATTTTTTCGAGAAAAAGACGATAATGCTTACCTAACAGCAAAGGTTAGTGATAAACTTTGATGACTTCAACTTTTTCATCGTTAACTTTCCTTTTTTATGTTGCAATATACCCTTATCACTTGTAAACAGGGTTTATGTCTCTCAGTCAATTTGCTTTGCAAGAGCATGCACTACATACATCTTAAACGAGATAAGTAATTGTCAAATAAGTTGATGAAACAGTCTCGTTTAAAGTAATTATTTCGCAAGTTCTGTGATCGATACAATAAGATTGACATCAAATACAATTTTTATTAAGTCAAACTTATGACAAACTACATGACTGATTTTTTCATACTACTTTTAATTGATAGGTTATTATTTACACATCGCCTCGTTGAAAGATTTTACCGTTATTTCCGATCCTGATTATGACATAGAAAAAGGTGTGACGGGTCGTCAGGGGAAGTTCACACTCCCATGACACTTGATCGTGATGTTTTAGAGGTCATATTTGCTCTGCTCTTGATTTTTATTGTTCGAATTGACTTTTGAGCTTAAATACTGTTTGTTTTCTCAATATATTTCATCATTAAAAAAAATGTCAGTTTATGCAGAGATTATGATTGCAATCACTAAAGAAAATTAAATCTTGTGTTAGCGTGTCGCAACCTTTTTCACTGCATGACTGTAGGAAGGTGGCGGGATTGAAGAGGTTGTGTTCCAATTTTTTTTTTACGATATATGGTAAACTTTTAAAAAGTCACTTTGAGGGCATGTCCCTAAATAAAAGCAAACAGACTCTTAAAAAGATATCAAGGATAGGATCAGGTGCTGTGGAGGAGTGAGCATCCCCTGTCGACCGATCATATCCGCTGTGTACTCCTTCACATGGTCAGGAAATATCTATCGACAATTCAGTTTGTAAATAATGGCCTAACAATAAGTATGAAAAATTTCAGTTAGCATTTGGCTTACTGATAGATTGTATTTGTTGAGGAACTCATCCTATTAACTGTAGAAAAGAACTGATGGCTTTAAACAAGACTGTTGATATTCTTGTTTCATCAACTTGTTTGTCGAAAGCCTACCCCGTTTTAGAAATTGTTTTTTTACACAAAACATGCTCTTGTGTATTAGATTTACTGATTGAGAGATATAAACTCCATATGCAGGCAAAAAGGGTATATTAATTTCTGTATAAAATATTCGTAAATAATGAATTAAAGTATTGTGCATAAAAACTGAATAATTTGTTCTTATGTTTAACCTCGATAAAAGAGCCTATTTCTTAAGCTGTTAAGAAATCATTCGAACACATGGCTTTGATTTTATAATTTTTCACTCATACGAAGACGTCGCAAAGGCCTTAGACCTTACTTGCTAAAACCAAGGTTGGATCAAAGTCTAACTTTAAACACACCAGCCTTTGTTTACATGTTCATTTTCACCCATAATGTAATATTATAATTGCTATACTTTGGGATAAAATTATTAAAGAAACAAGCACCGGTGTAAAAACGTTTCAAAACCCTTAACACGATGGCAAGTAACTACTTGGCTATGAAAATGTAAATTATTACAAAGCCAAGTGAGTAACTTTGGGGATTATATTAATAACTTGTATACAACATCCCTTACATCTCGTGAATTATTGCATGAGATTAATATTTATATGATATTGATTGCGATTTGTCGTCAACTTCATTTAGGTAATGGCCAGGGATAACTGTCCAATAAACGGAGCGTTTAGTTATTAATTTGCGCGGAGGTGATGACAAATTAAAAATGAGAGACAAAACACAAGGAAATCAAGCCAAAAATAGCTAGCGAAGAGAAGAAAAGAATCGTGGTCGAAAGATAATGCATTTACTGCATATTCTGTGCGGGTAATGCTGTACGCTGCGATAATTTTTTTCCTTCACTGTTTCGTATCTTAAAACAGGTCGATGCATATGATTTCAAGAATAAAGATACTTCTGTGTTATTACTACCTTGAGTAAAGTTTGAAGCAGCAGATCAAACACAGATAAGAAGTGTTACAAGGCCATACAACTCTGAGGGATAAACATTGATGGTTTTACTATGTGTAATGAAGCGTAAAATATCTTATTATTTCCAACGGAAGACCTTCTACTGATTCTGATGGTAAAGATTATTATTCTTTTTTTTTCTTCTACTTCCTAGACCGCAACTTTGAGACCTCATATCTCACTCATTTCTCAACGGATTTCGCTCAAATTTTCAGAGGTTATAGACGTTTATAAACTCTACCAGAAAGCTGACTAAAATTTCAAAAAGTCACTTCCGGTTTTGAGTTATTTCCCTTTAAACGAAAATTTATAGGCTTTCGTTTCCGGATAAAGGCTCAGAGACCACAAAAGCTGAAGCAGAAATTCTACTGATTTTAGGTAACAGAAGGATTGAAGTTGTGCACATCGGTTTTTGTTTTTCGATTTCTGTATTCAAAATGGCGCTATATAGGGGTCAAAAATTAGAACGCTTAAAAGAACCAAAAATTACTCATATTTTTCTTTTTATCTTCTAAACTAAAAATATTTTGTTAAAATATATAGAACATAATTTGTGCATAATTAGAAGATCTTTCAAATGATATGTCGAAAAAAGGGCTGACCCCTAAATTAAGGGACCTAGAGGGGCCAAAAGTTTTTTCCAGTTATCTCAAAAAGTATTGAGAATTTGTTATGCATCAAAGAAGCAAAGTTGTTTAAAATATCAAGCTTTATCTAATGGGGTCATCAAAATACGTCCGGCGATGTCATTTCCGGTCGAACCGGAAGTAGTCAGAAAATGCATATTTTTGCCGTTTTTGACAGGTTTTTGGGTAACATGTCTCACTAGAAGCTTAAATATTAATTTTCCGTCCGTCGTCGCCACTTCCGGTCAAACCGGAAGTACCAAAGAATGGCTTAATTTTGCTATACTTAACATAGATTTGGAGGATTAACCCATTTTTGGACTTCATTACTCTTTTATTTTTTTAAATGAAAGTTACTTCCGGTCAAACAGGACGGAAGACCTACTCGTTGCTTTGCAACGAGCTCGGCTCTAGTTAATCGTCTATATTTCTTCACACATTGAACGTGTTGAAGTAAATATTTCTAAACATTTAAAACAGTCGTATAAACACAAGTGTTTGATTTTATGATCAAGACTATATTATGATAAACATATTTAGAATGCGCAAATCTGTCGTATGTGATTTTTTTTCGAAAATCAAACCCAGAAATTACTTGACAAACAAAAAATGAACAAACTCCTTCCCAAATGGGAAAAAAGTGTAATAGTACATGTGATTGTGTGTGGATGTGGGTTGGGTGGGGTGGGGGTTGATAGGCGCCCCTCACTTTTATTAAATAACAAAGCTTGTAATGTATATAGCATATACCCATCCATCTTAAATTGAACTTGTGTATATAAACTATATACATTTTAAAATTCTGCAAATTCCAGGACAGGACCCAAGCCCCTCTCTAGATTCTCGCATGTATTCGGAAAATATTATTTTTTTGGCTGTATGTTGAAATTTTATACTTAAACGATACTATTACCTTAATTTTAAATGTGACTTTAATTTTTTCCCACTCGAAAGACATATAGGAATCATATGACATGAAGTTTAAGGTCACATAGTCATAAATCTGAGGATAAAATAAATATTGGGGGATCAAGTTACCTCAGTATAATAGACTGGAACTTGAATTGTTCAAGTTTATTTTCAATTTTCGTTTTTTATCGAATATTGTTTTTTATCTCCATATATTTCATTATACACTGAGTTATCCACCTATTTTTCCCGATCATGGCCAGGAGCACACGCCGGGTATGACCGGTCGGCAGAGGTGCTCACTCATCCATGGCACCTGTTCCCATCTCTGATGTTTTGAGGGCCCGTGTTTGCTCTGCTCCTAATTCATATTGTTTATGGACTTTTGAGCTTGAGTGTTGTTCGTTATTTCCATGTATGAAAAATTAAAGATTATACATAACAAATGGAATATAACTATATAAATGGGAAAAAAATCTGCAATACAAATGGAAAATTTTACAACATAAATGGTAAATCGTTTAATAAAAATGAAAAGTTATAAAATGGGAAAAAATCAAACAAATAGAAAAATTATAAATTAATGATGGAAATATTGGATTGACAAATGGAAAAATAATACTTTTTGAACTAGAAAAAAAAACATTTCCAGTCAGGCATTCTGAGAGTATTGCACAAGCAATACCTGTCTCCCACGGGATCTCTTTAGGGTCTCTTTTAATAAGATCCTGAATATGAAAAAGTGTCTAAAAATCTGACCATGTATACATTTTTCTCCTAAGAAAAATTATAGTTTACCCTTGTCACATGTGAATTTTTAATTTCTGGACTATTTACGTTAATATATTTGTGTCAATATAATTAACTTTTAAGTACATATAACAGAATTTTGTATTTATATATAGATTAACTGATATTTTTTAATGTATATTCAAAATCCTCGCAGTGTCCTGATACGGCATATTTCAAATTATGTGTCAAAAAAAACTTTCAACATCCTACATTCGCGTGTTTTCCATAAATTTGCATCATATAATTAGCTATCGGTTTTTGTGTTTAGAATTTATTAATTTTTTTTTTAATTTGGAAAAATTATCAGTCAATAGCTAGGTTGCAATAAAATGTTGAAAATATGTGATTTTTAAAGAAATTGTATATCTTCTAAAATGTCTAGATCATGGTCAATTATGATGGTTACAATTGCGAGCTGACTGCTGATATTCACTTCCAAAAATATCATTTTGTACACTGATGAGAAAAGCGGAGTTGTTTAATATTGCGTGAATATTGCGTGAATATTGCGTGAAAACAATCGTTTCCGTTTGATTTTTTTTTCAAATTCGAAAATATTCTCCATAAGTCATACAAAAAAGCGACTCATAAATTGGCTTATATTTTTCCTTCCATTCTCAGTGCAAAAAGTTCTATCACCAAGTCCGGGAAATTGAAAGAATTAAAAAAAAAAACTTTTTAAAAGTTTTAAAACACGTATGTCACCCAGTACGCCATGTGATATATGTATAATGTGGGGGTAATGTACAGCAATTTTCAGCCGTTCTCCAAAAGTCAACCTAAGCTCAATGTTTTTTTGCAGAACTAAATAAAAATACCTGTAAATGGAAAATGCAATGAAATAACCAAGTTCCTGGGGTTTTTTTTTCGTGCCAGGGATTGAAATTCTCAGAGAATATTTATTTTCATTTGACCGACTATTAAACATTAAACGTGTACTTGCACGCGAACTACAGTATTTACTTTGTGGAAAGTTTTTCGGTTAAATAATTCATCTTTTCTATTTCAAATGTATTTAACGAGGCTGGGGTGTGGCAGCCATTTTCAGACTATTTTGATCTCCTTTAAAAGAAGAGCTCCATATAAAGATATACAAAAATGATCAAATTTTAAAACAAAAATGTATGAATTTTTTTCTTTGCCAAATGATAGTTGACAGCTTAAGATACCGTATTCTAAAAAAAAGTTAAATCTTGTGGTTAATTTTTGGTTAATGTGTTGACGCCCCAGCCTCCTTAAAAGCTACTTCAGTCAATTTGTGTAGCTTTTGATATTATCAGTCATCTTACTTTAAACTTAATTCAAACTCAATTCCAATATTATTTCTGTATACGCATATAAATTTTTGACCGGGGACAGAGAGAAACTTAACTTTTACTCCATTGAACCTAACTGATCCATCTCTATTTTTGGAGGTCAGCATTGTCTTCGTTCAATATATACTTAGAGTTTGTATGCATACATACATTGAAGTTTTCCAAGACAAATCATAGAGTATGCTGTGGCCTTCAACTCGACATTTAGACATATTGATGACGTATTGTCAATTAACAATGGAAATTTCCATTCTTATGTCGATACGATATATCCTGGTGAGCTTGAGATAAAAGATACCACAGAGTCTGACACATCTGTTTCATATTTCGATATTTTACTTGAAAAAGACGTTAATGGCAATCTAACAACCAAGCTCTAGAATAAACGTGATGACTTTAAATTTCCCTTCCTTATGCAGCAATATACCTTCATCACCACAAAGTTTATACTGTATATCTCAGTTGATTCCATACGCAAGAACATGTTCTATGTATGAACAATTTATGTAACGAGGTAAATTATCAACAAGCAAGTTGTGGAAACAAGAATATAAGCAGTCTCGTTTAAAGTCCTTATTTCGTAAGTTCAATGGTCGATACAATGACTTTGTCAGCTAATACAATTTATCATTGAGTCAAATGCTGACTGACGTTTTTCATTCCATTATTTATACATTGAATTGACGACGGATTTCTCCGTTATTTCCCGATTATGACAAGGAGCACACGGCGGGTGTGACTGGTCGGCAGGGGATGCTCACTCATCCATGGCACCTGATCCCACCTCTGATGTTTTGGAGGTCCGTGTTTCCTGTGCACCTATTTTATAAAATATTGTTTTATGGACTTTTGAGCTTGAGTGTTGTTTGAGCTTGAGTGTTGTTCGCTATCTCCACATGTTTAATACATGTACCTTAAATATTTTGGACGCGTCTCTTACATTTTAACAAGGCCGAGTCAAATTATTTCTTCCCTAGAGATTTTGATAAACTTTCTTAAATGAATTTTACTACCGTATTTATTGTTTTAATTAAGATTAAACAACTGAATGTTTGCCATGCTGATTTCTTCGTAGGCCATCTAAAAAAATGTCAAATTTTACTTCATTGGGCCCTTTGGGAATTTGTTTGAAAAGCGCCAAATAATCACATTTTAAAAATATGTTTATACCCCTAGCTTGAAAAGTGGAAGGGTATATAGTGATCGGGATGTCTTTCCGTCTGTACGTCTAAGCTGTACGCCCGTTCGTTACGTTTTTGGGTACCTATCTCTTTATACATGTACCACTGAATGAAATTTAATGAGACTTTCAGAGATTCTATTTAATATGTTGCCATTGTACACCTGCTATTTTACATTTTGATCTGTGTTTTTTTACAGAGCAAAACATAAGTTAATTTTGTTATTAAAATTATATGGTGGTCATATACTCAGTAGTTTGTTCCCTGCTCACATTACCTCTAATTATGACGGATTTCACTATAAAGCAGACAGATCTGTATCTTTTTGACATTCGATTTAAAGAAAAATCCAATGTTTTACTTATTTGGCCTGAGTGTGGTTCAAAATTTAATTCGGTTATTAAACGTTGGAGAGAAAAGAAAAAATAAAGTATAATTCAGTATGGAGTATAAATTATGTAACCGGTTTGTGATGGGAAAACATCGATTGTACCCTTGGTAATTTTAAGCGCTCGTCCTTAATTATACAATCTGTCTGGCATAACATATCAAACTCTTGTCAGACTAAAAAAAAACACATCCTAATGGAATGTCTACATGACTTCTGGTCTCTGATAGCCATCCTTGCTTTGTCAATGCCCTCACGTCAAGAACATGCTATGAAATTTTTGCGATATCGACTATTATTATAGTATGATTCAGTTGACGGAAGCATATAAAAAAATTAAAAACAGATAAACATAGCTTCAAGATTTAACTAAGCTTAGAAGTAAGCTAACTGTAACAGCACAAAAGAAATATATTAAGTAAAACTAATTTTATTTGAACTAAACAAAATTACAATAAACAAAATAATTAGCCTTAACCAAACTAAATTACAATAAACAGAATAATTACCCAATTTAACTGAACTGAACCGAAAGCTTTAGTGAGGTTTTGTCCGTGTGTCTGTCGTCTTCAGTGTCTGTAAATTTTTCACATGTTCTCCTTCTTGAAGACTTAATTTTAACCAAAATTGGTGAACATATGTATTATCCTTTCGTAAAGGGGATTCAAATTTGTTTTAAAAATAAGATCAAACACTTTCCAAGGTAGATCATCAGGAAAATGCAAATAGGTAGGATAAAATAAGATTATTTAATCTTATCAATTTAAGATTTTTTATTCACTGCTTCAGAAAAAAAAAATTATGTTAAGAATGAGACATGTTTGGAATCAATACAGTATATGTGAGATAAACACAAATAATGCAATTATCACTTCAATATTTTGTCATCAATCTATTTGTTACTAAGCCGTAAATAAGAGATCAAAATAAGAAAACATAAAAATGTACAATAGTTTTGTAATGAAACACAGAATTTCAAATTCTAGTTTTCTTCATTGATTTGCTTATACAAGTATTCTCAAAAAATCGCGAGTTTCCCTCTATCTATAACAAAAGTCTAAAAAAAAAAAAAATACATGACGATTAAGAAATGTATTGATGGTTTCATTACGAATAATTCACAATTGGTTAACTTCATTTTCCTTCAGGGTGTGATATATGCAAAACATTAGCACATTGTGTCATGAAAATACAAATTGTTCTATTAGTAAAGATCATTGATTCCAAAATCATTCCCTTTTGGCAAGGACAGTTAATCATCTGCTTTTGGGGGGCCTTTGCTGGTGATAAATACATATGAGTGCTGACAGTGCAGTGAATGGGAGAGAAAATGTGATAAATGATTACAGCCAACGGAAATGAAACTATTTGTTAAAAGATTAAAGTAATGTTGAAGATTTGGGATATGATTAAAACGAACAAACAGATTGGTAGACCGACATCTGGAAGCTCTACCGGGTATCTATTGCAGTATAATGCATGTATTCGAAACAATGAAGTCTAATTATGTATATACATCAGATTTTTTCGAAAACATTATAAAGTCACGTGATTGATACCAAGTCTGGCATTGTTATTTCAGAGCTAAACAAGATGTGTTTGTGAAACACTGATGCCCCCCTTTGGCAACTTATAGCGAAGGCTGAACTTTCTCAAATGTAAATAAAATATGTTGTTACCCAAGGTAAGGTCTTCTCACAAGAAATACACATTTGAAATATGAAAGTCAAAGCCCCACGTAGTTCAAATGGTCAAGGTTAAAGTTTTTAAAAAGAAGGTCAAAGTTTTTGGTTTTTAAAGGAAGGTCTTGTCACAAGTATATCATATTTGAAATAAGAAAGCCCTAGCCCTAACTCTTCAAAAGTTATGGCCAAGGTTAAAGTTTTTTTAATAGCAGGTCAAACTCAAAGGTCAAGATCAAAGATTCAAAATTTTTAATATCTAAAGGAAGGTCTTGTTAAAGCTTTCTTAAGTAAAGTATGAAAGCCTTAACCCTTAACATTCAAAAGTCATGGCCAAAATTAAGATTTTAAAGTCGGTCAAACTTCAAGTTCAAGGCCAAAGGGTCAATGTTCTTGGTACCCAGTGAATGGTCTCTGGCCAAATAGCCATTGGTGCTGTACCTTCGCAGATAATTGACGGCAAGGAGAGATTTTGTGCATATGCAAGTAGGTGCTTGTCAAAATCTGAATGTTCTTGCGTTACCAGAAAGGAACTCTTAGCAGTGACACATTTTGTCAAGTACTTCAAACATTACTTGTTTGGCAGAGAATTCCTTATAAGAACAGATCACAGTTCTCTCAGGAGGTTAATGCAATTTAAAAACCTAGAGGGGCAGTTTGCACGTTATATTGATATACATGTACTATAAACTTTTAATTTCAGAATTGAACATCATCCAGGGCGTTTACATACAAATGCTGATGCATTGAGCAGGCTTCCGTGTAAGCAATGTGATTATCACAGTACACTTGAGAAAGAGGATTGCGATGTAGAAATTTGTAACCAGATTTGACAATGTCAGTCACTACAGTTAGCTCAGAAATATGAAAATGATCTGCAAAAATTACGTGAATGGATTGAGGAAGGCTCCTCTCCAAGTTCTAAGAAAGTGGCACAAGAAAACATCTCCAATACTTCCAAGGAAACGACCATCGAATGATGCTAAACAACTGACTGAGAGTAAGAAATCTATGATTGACATTGGCACATAAAAAGAGTTTCGTAAAGAAATTTTGGTAAAAACCGAAAAGAAATTAAGAGAGGATACAGTTGATATTGAAGAAACCACGGTAGAGAAATTTATTTTATGTTGGAGAGTATATAGCCATGTCCAACACAGAATGTGTTAACCAAAGTATGGTTCTTTCGATTACTTGTTTATTGCAAAATTTGTCTAGCTGTAAATAAAACCATATACAAAAAGAGAAGATTTTTTCATTTGGGACGCGTGGGTCATGTGATGTTTTTGATCAATTACGTCAAACGTTTTAGTGACTTCAATTAGAATCATTGTGGAATAACCTGACACCCCTTTCTAATAGAATGTCTCACTAGTATATAAGTAAAAGACACTGAGAGACTGTTATTCCTGTTACAGCGGAGAAGAGATTAGATAATAATAATTTCAAGTGTTTAAACTTCTTGACTCAGTTGGTCAGTGGTTCGAATAGAGCCGAAGCTGTTCAATTGTTTGAGATAGTTTAGCAAGTCATAAGCCAGAGGTCTGACAATTTGTCAGGAAGATCATAGGCACCAGGGTTAGGGACCCGAATAGAGCCGACCTGTCCTTAGTGCTTGAGTATCTATTTTATTAGTAGTATTTAAGAAGTTTAGGTTTACCTACGCTGTAATTAGCTAGTTGTATTTTTATTCTTTCTTGATTTTTACCCAAGGCATGGATACTTAATAAATAATAAAAATCTAATTAGTGATTGAGAAAAATTGTTTGCAATTTTATCATTTTTAACAAAATAAGCGTTAAGAACTCAATTACACATTACAAAAGTTTATTTTTACAAAATTTATGAATTTCTGGACCATTTCGTCAAGTATTACGGTGCTGTAAAGGGCTCTATGAATGTGTAATCTTCTAATAGATGATATTCCCCTTTTCCCATTTATCTATAATGATCTTTCTATACTGCTAGAGTACATGACGATCAATGGTTTGTTTTTAACAGAGAATAGAAAATAGTTTTTTTACAAGATTTTTTTCTCAGAAAAGGTATTGCTCTAATAATTTCAACAGTTTCAATAAAGAGAAGTTAATTCAAATACTCAATTCACATATTGAATATGGTTTCTTAATATCTGACGCTATAGGCATTCTGCCCGCCTTGTTCACTCATCTTCTTTGTATTAATTCTAAAATTGGATTCACCTGATTACATTTTCTATAAATTTGACATTTCAAAATTTTATCTTTTCTTTCTGGTTGAAGGTGTGATCGAAATTCAGTGCGAGCTAATATTGCATTTTTATAAAAGGTGGGTAGTTTATTGAGAGAGTTGTTCAAAAGGTCAGAACAATTGCATAAAAAATATTCCTGTCTTTGATGAATGTCTATACTTATTAGCCAGATATTACCTATAGCATTCACGTTTTAAAGTTCAGGGTGCATAAATTTGTATATTGTTTAATTTGTTTCCTTTTACCATATCAAACCTCCCTCAGCGTTACTAATGCATCAAACATTTCGATCACAAAATTTTACCAAAGTCAATAACAAAAACACATAATGACTTTTCATTTTTTTCATACAACCATTCCCCACGATAAATTTTAGTCCAGACTTTTTCTCATTGACAACTGCTTTTTCTCTAGAAATGGAACTCGTAAATTTACTTAAGGTCGGACGACACGTTCATATACTATATGTTTTGTATCTCTTGGTATTATATAAAAAATTATTCATTTTTGTCCTCTTCCGATTTCTACATTGTTTTCAAAATGTTGTTAAATATAAGTACACCAAAATTGTGAAAGAGGCCATTCAAAAGATTACCCCTAAGGGTTTTATGAGAAATATGACCATGTGGTATCTTGTTCAAATGCCTGGTAAAGTATCCTATTTTTTTTTGTGAGGAAACTTCGTAAAATACTAGTACCTATACTTCAATGGCAAATTCTTAGGAAAAATAATATATTTTTGAGGAACATGTCGTCTGACCTTAACTTGTCATTAGTCATTTGCAAAATGACTTTGTTAAAAATATTTTGATGATACACCCAAGTACTCTGAAGTTGATATTAAAAGATGCTTGAATTTACAATTGACAATATCTTTGTGGTTTTTGAAACTAGGTTTTCTAATAAACTAATGGAATCCTCAAGGGTACAAATTGTGCCTTGTTTTTCGCAGACTTAGATTTTTGTACTCAAATGAAGCAGAATTTGCTCAAAATCGTTTACGAAAAAAAGAAAACACTTGCTGTGGCCTTCAACTCAACATTCTGATACATATCGACGAAGTATTTTCAATAAACAATAGTTAATTTCATACGATATATACCGGTAATGCCTTAGTCACATTTCCCGGTTGGTGGCTTTAAGCCGGTTGAAATCGGTGGTAATCCGTGCTGTGAGCGATGCCTTTGTCATGCTAAGTAAAGCTATTATATAGAATGTCATGAATATGTCGAATTTTATTTTTAAAATACTTAAATGTACTTCCGTAAAAAAAAAACTTACTTCCGGTAAAGGGAGAAGTCATTAAAAACGGAATTTGAAATAATGAAGAGAGATATCTCTTTTTGCTTGAAAGATATCTCTTTTGGACACTTTTGAAAGATATCTTTTTCATTTTGAGAGATATCTCTTACGATAAACTAAGAGAGATATCTCTGTTACTTTAAGATATATCTCTTAAACTTAGAAAGATATCTCTCTTGGTGAATTAGATATCTCTTTAACGTTCAGAGATATCTCTTTTCACGAAAGAGATATCTCTCAAGGAGAGAAAAAATATCTGTTAATGTCGAAGGGATATCCTTCTTACAAAAAGAGATATCTCACTAGCTGAAAGAGATATCTCTCTAAGTATAAGAGATATATCTCTAATAGGTTTAAGAGATATCTCGTTCTCATAGAGATATCCCTTAAAATTGAGAGATATCTCTTTAAGATAGGAGATATCTCTATTTTTTAAGATTTTTCTTTCTTAAATGAGAGATATCTCTGTAATTTTAAGAAATTTTTTTTTTCTGAATACTATATTGTAGTAAGACACTGTTCTAATAATTGGGATTCGATCTGAATTTGGATTGCGTAATTTATGTAAATGTAATAATGCTGAATTTGCATATACATATATTCATATAAAATGGATGAGATTGTTAAGTATTTAATACAACAATGTGAACTTATGATTTTCCCTTCTGAACTTAAAGTTTCACATCCCAGCTCGTTACATAGATTACTTTTTGATGTATTACACCTAATGCCTGTAATTAATCTTGCAGCTTCCACCTGCACACTTTCCAATAATTTCGATTGTTCTTCAGTGCCATTATCTCAATGACATACCACAGCCCCTTATTCTACTACTGGAAGCACAAATGATAACTGTATTGAACCCCATTTAATTTATGTTGTAGTGTAGCTTATCCACAACTCCTCTTATCCTACCAAATGATTTAATGAGACAGAGTTTTTGTTACATAAAGTCATTGTGCACCTCCTATTTTACTTTTTGATCAGGGACATATATTGTGTTTCCCATTTCAAAACATGAACACTGACTTATTTCTATCCATAACATTGAAGGGTACCAATCTCTTATTCGCAACGCTTCCGTTATTACTATAACAACGAAGGGTACCAATCTTTTATTCGCAACTCTTCATTACCACTGTAGAAAATTTCATGATACTTTCACAAATTCTTTATTACACAATGCCAAAGTGCACCTTTATTTTACTTTTTGATCTGACACTTTTTTTGGTCTCCCAGAGCGAAAACATGGACTTTGCCATTGTAATCATATGGAGGTTGGGTTGTAGGATATCATTTAGTGAGCCCAGAGCTCACTGACATGGGAGAAAAAACTATATACCCCCCGAATCTTCGATTACGGGGGCATATCTAGACAGTGTGTGCATCATGCAGATTTAAATTTTGAGTCTGTCTCTAGCGGAATTTTAAATAAAATCTCTTCAGTTAAAAAAAAATTCCTAGAAAGCAACCTTTATATAAACAGAAAAAAATAGATAGAAGCAATACTATCTTAACAATCTGAAAAACAAAACGATATTGCTGTATTGGATATTGTTATTGTGGTTTTAAAAAACAGGTAGACATTAATAATCAAACATATTAACATATTAATAAAGATCCAATGCAGCACTGCTGTGCAGCAATCACAATTGCTCGAAAACCGCTCAGAGACGCTAACAATATTATTATTAGATGCTTTCAAATAATATCCTCATATCTGAGTTCACACAAGTTGATGAATCAGGAAATAACGTACAATATTGTTATTGTACATATATAGGCTACTGACTTTTTCTATTAGGTGCTAACGACTTTGGATGACGTCTTTGGTTAATTTTGTTTTGTCCTTTTTCGTTTCCTGCCATATGCAGAAAAGAGTCAAAATGGACGGTTGATAAACCAGGCAATATTCAGAAAAAGAATTGAAAAATGCAACTTATTTATTTATTTATTGAGATTTATTATCTTTCTTCAGTGAATCGGTCGGCACATTCACTTGCAGTAATGGTTATTATTTACTTCTATATGAAAAAAAATCAAAGGTGATGTCTGTGAAATTTTGCCTCACAACCCGTCTTGAAATGATTTGCATCATTCTTTTAATTATAAATCATATTTCACTTGGGGGATCATAATATTTAACGGAATATTTTATACATAATTGTTTAGGTACTGTTCCTTGTAATCTCCATATATTTCATATATTAAAAAAAATCCTTTAAATATGATTATCCTTCATGAGACATATATAATTCAAAATTAAAGATGCAAACAATTTTAAGACTCTATTTGACAGGAGGATGAAGAAACTGTATTTAAAAATTTAAGGAGCTTTTTATAAAATTGAAAGCACAAAATTCTAGTTGTGGGATCAGATGCTCAGAAAGACTAAACATCCTCTGTTGACCGGTCACACCTGTCTGTGAGCTCTATCAACTGATCAAATAGACGGAACATCCCGTTATAGAATTAAGAAGAACAAACAAAGGCCTAACAACGGTTATGAAACATGTCAGTTAGATATGCTATTACAATATTTGGTAACAAGGTCAATTATAAAAACCATAGAATTTACAAATGCTGACCTTAAACGGGTTTGTTAAAATCCATAACATCAATTTATCTGTTAGTAGAGTTTTAAAAAATTGATCGTATCGTATATATTCTATATGAGCATGCTCTTGATTGTCAAATAAGTTGGAAGATGTAAATAAAATATGTAGATGTTAGCGCTACAACCGATAAACCTAGTTTATCGATTGTAAAACTATTATTATCTCATTTTTGTGAATTTGGCGTGCCGTACATTTAAGTATTTTAAAAATAAAATTCGACATATTCATGACATTCTATATAATAGCTTTACTTAGCATGACAAGTAATTCAGTGTTGTCTAGATTTCAAATTAGTAATAGTTGATTATTTCATAAGCTTAGAAAATTCGGTCCATTGCATTTGAGATTTTATGCTTACTTTCGTTTTTCTGAATATTAAACTTATAGCATGTTTATCAATACTCCAGCATGCTAGAGGTTCACGGCGAGATACTTTTGACTTGGCGCCGCGTAACGAGGTATATAAGGAGCGTAGGGACGTTAACCGAGGCTCTTACTTGTAGGAGTAGTTTATCAACGAAGTTACCATTATTGTTTGTTGTTTCAAACAAGAGATTTAAAGCATTTTTGTCTGCATAGTACATATATTATGCTGAGTTTGACATGTTCACTCTTTTTTCTCAGAGGATTGAATTCAAATTACCCCAGATACTTAACTACCTGTTCCGCTTTCTTTTGATTGATTGTATATTGTTTAATGTCTCTCTCGAGAATTTTTCACTCATATGGAGACGACGCCACTTGCCGGTGGAGAGCTGCAAATTTTTGTTCTATTCTCGGAACTTACTGAAGGTCCATTGAGCTGGGAGGGATTTTCTTTTTGCCAGCACCTACTGCGACACGAGACCGCGGTTTATACGGTCTCATCCGAAGGACCAGTTTTCAAATTCCACAGTGGGATTCGAGCTCGCGACGTAAAGATCAACTTCTTACTTCGCGACTCTAGAGCAGACGCTCTAAGCACTGCACCACGCGAGCGACAAACATCCATATGAAATACATGCATAATTATAACAAAGTTAACACTATTCAAGCTCAAAAGTCCTATCAGACAATACAAATCAGGAGCAGAGCAACAAGGACCTCTAAAACATGAGATGGGATCGGGTGTCATGGAGGAGTGAGCATCCCTGGTCGATCGGTCTCACCCACTGCAAGTGTGCTTCGGGAAATAATGGGAAAATCCGTCGACAATTCAGACTGTTAATAGTCTATCAATCAGTGTAAAAATCAAAAGTCAGCATTTGACTTAAATTTGACTCAAATGACTGAAAAAGATTTGACAGACTTTGTGATTATTTTACTAGGAGATATCGAGTCAACATTCGATAGTACGCTGTCCAACTGCAAAAGCCCAGAGCAAGAGTTATAAGTATAGTTCTTCTATTCTTTGTATCAGCAGATACATAAGATTTACAAAATAACATAATTATGATATATGCATAATTAAATGGCTGTAGTAACACAATTTGCACATCTGCACAGATTTCTTTACCGTCGACTCCTCTATCAATTAAATGTACAATATGACGTACATACCAATTATTAATACACCATTTAGTCAATTTAATCCTAATTTAGATGATTAAATAATCAACAATTACCTATTATTTGTTAGTATGGGAATTAATGTTGCATCTATTGCATAAAAAAATACATAACCCATATATACATGTACATGTAGTTGCAATGTGCAGCTGACTGTCTTAAATGGAATTCCATATAATTAACCACATTAAGATAGATTTAGATACCTCAGATATACTAAACTGTATATGTACCTCATAGGAACGAACTTCTGGGCAAATATCAGGTGATTGGACTGAAGAGTTTTTATTCTGGTCAAATCAATTTATTTTGTTTGTTCATGGCATATGGCCTTAGTGGTTTTTGACCTCCGTGAAACATCAATAAGAGCAGTTTCACCATCTCAAGACCAAGAAAACCAAAGAGGCCGCAGGGAAACATTTCAACCTCAGTAGGCTCAAATGATGGTAGGATACGACTACGCTACATGGCTATTGACCTTAATCCTCACTGGACGGACGCGGAAAGGAAAAGTTCTGGATGTACCGATTGAATCCATGATGCTCCGATGGCAAAACAAACAAATTGATTTTACAAAAAGTGAACATCATATGGTCCAACCACTTGATACTAGACTATTGAACCCTTTTATCAAATAAAACCATCCCAGCGTCGGGACTACTTTTTTTTAAAAAGCTAATTCCTAGCCTTAATCATGCTCATTAATGTGTGATTTTATTTTTAATAAGCGTAATACATGTATTATAATAATCTTAATCAGTATCTTTCTCAAGATACCCAAACGATTGGTTGCAAAGTTTGTAATTCAAAAGTGTATTTTCTCTGTTAAAAACAAACCATTGATCGTCATGTACTCTAGCAGTATAGAAAGTTATAGTAACTGAAGTACATCTCACTTGTTCTCCGTTGACATACCTGTATTTGGCCTTACAAATGATCTGGCAGTTCTAAAAATTCTTTGCTATCTGCCGTCCGTTTGCCCACGGTCGCTGTCAAAACATTTTGACTTGAGTTCACTTCAGCCATGAATGTGCCTTTGCTTATAAGTGTTACCTCATTCTTTAGGTTCATAAGACGCAATGGAACTTTGTTGCAGGTCACAAGTTTTCTTGCTACTAATGCTCTATCAGAATCATTAAAATGCTTACAAGGCTCTACTAAGCCTTTCTAATAAGCTGTCAGTACTTTGAAAAGCCTTTAACTCAACTGCATGGCGCATCATTCAAATCTACTGGCCGCGCTTGCTTTACCCTTAGCCTCATGTCAGGATCTCGCAATGAACTGCTCTTTTGCCGGTATTTCCTTGAGATCTTCTGTAGGGTCGGGTATGCCAAATTAGTCAACCTTCGAATGTCTTGTCCTAGCTCTGGTAGAGACTCCACTGCTTCCTGTTTTCTCTCACGAAGTTGAGCCTTATAAAGTTCAGTTTGGTTTTTAGGCGAAAACCGCTGCTGAAGTTGAGCTTTACACAACACATCATATTTACATTGATCATTCGATGGCAAATTACCTAGAACACCATGTGCATTTCCTCTCAGGGACACGGCTAAATACATGCCTTTTTTTCATTTAAAGACCAACCATTTAACTCTGCACAAACCTCGAAGTGAGACCGAAAAATCACTCCAAGTAGTACCGTCATATGTTGAAGGTTTCACAAAATTTCGCCTGTGACTGCATGGCGATTTGAGACCTCCCAGCATTATCTAATTCGTCACCAGGCACGTCACTTGCAATCGCGTTGTCACCGTTGTGTGCCACAGGTCTACTAATATAGGTATTTCCTGTGTTATTCGATGTCTGTCATGGTGTTAGCATGTCATACCTGATCTTCCCCCTTGGTGTACCACACCTCCCTGACCTGCCAAATGACCAGCCAAATTTGAATGTTCCGACAAACGACTAGTCCCTCCCTTTATATTGCCTTCTGATAATCAGTCCGGTCATCACATTTTTTCGAGTATGGTCTGCAAAAATAATGTCTCTGACTTGTACGACGTTCAGCTTAAGGTGTTGTATGCCTATCCCTTGTCAATTCAAATTCTAATCTATTTATTTCCTCTTCGAAATATGATATACCACTTGCAATCAAATTATTTGCGAAAGACCCCATGTCAAACAATATACCCTAGGCATGCAATAATTACAGTCAAATATAGAATGTCAACATTAAAAATCTTGGTAAGCAATAAACAAAACAAGCTCTATTCTGGCCACTGATCAACTATATGAGTCAAGAAGTTAAACACTAGAATTTAAAATAATTCAATAAATTAAAGTAATTATTACCTAACCTCTTCTCCGCTGTAACGGGAATGTCCCAGTTTTTCAGTGTCTCTTAATTACTTTTATAGTATTGAGACATTCTATTAGAAAGGGGTGTCAGGTTATTCCCTTATGATTCTAATTGAGGTCACTAAAACGTTTGATGTAATAGATCAAAAACATCACACTTGCTTATTAGAATTTTGAACTTTCTTCTTTAGTATTTAGTTTGCCTCCAAGATACACAGGAGCAGAAAAGATTTTTCAAAGAAATTATGCATTTTCACAAGATAGATTCAAAGTAATCCCACCCTAACACGAATATCTCTGACCTCATATAGGGACCATGGAATTCACAGTTTTGTGAGAGGTAGTGGTGTTATTATTCAATTCAGTTTATTGGCACTAAAGCACATATAGTCTACAGTTAGCCATATAAAACAAAATATTAAACTGTAGCAAGCTAATGTTCCAAAGCCACTGACCCAGTATCATCATTTATTTGGTATCATGTCATCATACATAAAACAAATACACATAATTATAACCATTCGAGAGAAAAAAGAAATAATGTATTTTATATAAGTTTTTGTTTCTTATAGAAAAAATTCAGAAGATGGGCACCATTTATTTGTGGCCAAAATCGGTTGTAAATTTACGCTCCACTAATAAAGGCTTGGCAGACGACGTATCGAAGCAGACAAATAAAGGTGCCAATTTGGTAGCTAAATAAAGCTACCTCAGGTAGGTAAATAAAGCTATGTAGGTAAATCAAGCTACGTAGCTAAATGTAGTGATTGTACCAGACCTGGCTAAATGCCTTAACATGATGCAGCAAGTGAATGCTTTGGAAATTACTCCTGACAAGCAGATGATAGCAGCTGCAGGTAAAACTTGATTTATATGTATTTTCTTTTATACTCTAATTTTGAATTCAGTATGTGTAATCTGGGGATTTCCTTCTTTTATTGTTTCTTTCAGGATATCAACACATACGAATGTACGACCTGAACTCTGATAACCCTAACCCTGTTGTTAACTATGATGGTATCCAGAAAAATGTCACCAGTGTTGGCTTCCATGAGGAGGGAAAATGGATGTATACTGGTGGAGAGGACAACACGGTCCGCATCTGGGATCTCAGGTTATAATTAACTCATACTAATGATTTAGACTGAGCAAACTATTCTACCGAATTTATGAGTTTTCAACTGTTAATTCAAAAAACAAGTATCGGCATTTAATATATGCCTGTGTTTTTCAGAACAAGGAGTTTGCAGTGTCAAAGAATATTTCAGGCCAATGCTCCAGTAAATTGTGTGTGTTTACATCCCAACCAGGTTTGTTAAATTCATTTGTAAGCTTTGAATTTTTAAAACTTGAAGAGAATTTTATTCATATCAATGATTCTGTTCACATTACAATGAGTCTTATGTTTGATATTAAAGACAAAATTATCATGTTTATGTTTTAAGTATTTTTCTTTTTGTGTATTTTCAAAGGGAGAAATATTTGTTGGAGACCAGAATGGCAAAATACACATCTGGGATCTGAAGACAGATAGCAGTGAAAATTTGGTAAATGATGTTTAATAGATATAAGCATGATGATTGTTTTTCATAATTTGATTCATAATACACATGTAGTACCTACAAGTTTTCAATGTAGTTGATTTATTTTGCTTTCTTATCCTGCCTTACCTGGCTGTAAACTGCGGTTACAAGGAAGATACACGGACCTTAAATTTTGTGCTTTTAGTCTTATACATGTAACTAAGATAATTAAGAGACACAATGAAAAGTCCTTCATGAGATTTGTAAAATATTTCTCATGTAAATTTCTTATCCTGCCTTACCTGGCTGTAAACTGCGGTTACAAGGAAGATACACGGACCTTAAATTTTGTGCTTTTAGTCTTATACATGTAACTAAGATAATTAAGAGACACAATGAAAAGTCCTTCATGAGATTTGTAAAATATTTCTCATGTAAATCGATTTCCTTCTAAATAGATCTTTAAAACCTAGTTCTACTGTACATATAACAGAATTACTGACTGAGTAAGCATCACTATCTTGAGATTTTTTTTCAGACTCCAGAGAAGGATGCTTCCATTCAATCCATCAGTATAGACCCAATGGGAACAATGATGTCTGCCATTAACAATAAGGTAAGGGAGATAATTCACTTACTGCTAAACAAAGGCCTCTCAATTATTTTGTCATTTCAGGAGTTAAAAAAATCACTAACAAACATTGTTTTAAACTTTATTGCCCACTATGGTACCACCAATTATTGAATAAATGCACCATTTTCTCCTTCTGACATTGGGACTTTGGTGTAAGCCCTTCCTAATCACTGTGACAGTTTTTTTTACAGTGTATGTGTTCCTTAGATAATATGTTTAGTTCTTAAGACCATGGTTCATTAAGTTTCATGTTGTACAGGGAATGTGCTATATCTGGACTCTGTCAGGAGGAAGGGGGACAGATCCAGTTAAAGTCCACTTAAAAAATAACTTTGAAGCTCACTCTAAGTATGGAATTAAATGCCTGTTCAGTCCTGATTCAACGTAAGTATATGCAATACTAGGTTAATTATTGTTGGGAAGCTTCTGATAAGGGACAAATATTATGTATCTGTAACAAGGGATGGGTATCTGCTGGGAATTTTGTGTTGTGATTTACTGCGACATTTTTAACTGTATCACCAGGTTGAATTGCAATACTTTAAATACACAGTTAATGAGTTAAAATGATCTTTTAAAATTCCTATTTTATTAACATCCATGTATAAGCAGAGTATATTTAACTGTTATGAATATCTTTCAACAAAAAGAATTCCTGTTGATTTCACAACAGTTTTGCAAAGAAATGCAATTATACAACAACTTTACTCTTCCCATGGCATGATTGAGAACATTTCTGACAGCTTAAATTTCACATTTTCACTAGAAATCCCAAGCTCAAGCATTTTGCTTAAAAAAAACCATTGCATTTAAATTTTTTGTCAATGAATCAAAATAAACCAAATTATTTATAATATTGGGCAGCCCTTACTCTGACCCATATTTTGATTATCTCCCTTGAACATATTTTCAAAAAAATTAATAGCAAAACATTTAAAGGACATGAAAAACCTCTGTTGAATGATTAAAAAAAAATAATTATTAATGGGGCTTAGACATCCATTAATACAGCTCTAAGTAAGGTTTTTTTTCAATGTGTAAATATTAACATTTTATACTGTTTTGTAATGAAGAGATCTGACTTTTGATTGGATAATTTCTAGGTTACTGGCCACCACATCTGCTGACCAGACCTGTAAGATCTGGAGGACGGCTGACCACACACTGATGACAGAACTCAAGGAGAACACTCAGAGATGGGTGTGGGACTGTGCCTTCAGTGGGGACTCACAGTACATCATAACAGGTGAGCCTTACAAACTGAGTAACACTCAGTGATGGTTGTAAGACTGTGCCTTTTTGGGGACTTGTATCATAACAGATAACTGAAAAACACAGATGGGTAGGCATGAGAAAGCTGGAATAGGCATGTAGTTTTTAGTTGTCAAAATACATGCATATCAGTACTTTTGGCTGAAAAGTGAAATTAAGTGCTTCTACATTATTTAATTTTGATATACCTGATGTTGCATTAACTGAACAACTCTTGTTAATATATTGACTAACCTTCATATATACATGTATAACCATGTTATTTTTCTGTTTTATATTTAGCTTCCTCAGACAATATGGCTCGTCTGTGGTCAGTGGAGTCTGGGGATGTGAAGAAGGAGTACAGCGGTCATCAGAAGGCCGTGGTCTGTCTGGCCTTCAGGGACGAGTTTGTCCAATAACAGGGAGAAGCAGTATATGTTATAGGACAGTATCATATTAAGGCTGTGTTATAAGGAGTGTGTTACCGGGACATATGTAAGGAGTTATAGATCCTTTATGAAGTGTACAGGGACAAGACTTGTGTCAAACTAGTTATTGATTGTTGAATGAATTTTGTTGAAATATTTACATGAAATATTGTGGATGGTATATTGTTAAATGTAATACAAATAAACTTGAAAGTGACTGTTTTTGTTAATAATAATCATTTTAAATTGCAAGTTCATAACTCTTCATCGGCACCTGACCCCACCCCTGGAATTTCATCAGGTCCATACTGAATGATATATTGCATGGTCTCTTCTTAAGTTTGTATACCTTTTTACTTTTTAGCTCACCTGAGCCGAAGGCTCAAGTGAGCTTTTCTGTGCCTGATGTGCTCAGGTGAGCGCTGTGGCCCCTGGGCCTCTTGTTTATGAAAGGATATATTGTCAAATTTTCATGTGAACAATATGAACAAACAGAAACAAGAGACCCAAACAACAGCAGTGAAAAGGTTACAAGTAATCAGGGGATGCCTCTTGTTTGTGAAAGATGGGTCTGCCATTCCATAAATTAGTTAATTCAGAAACAGGAATTATAGTTCAATTTTAACTTTATTTACAACTGATTTAGAAGTTGAACATTTAAAATAATCAATAACAATGAAGATGTGTATAATTATGCAAATTATGAAACAAATGCAGATCAAGAAATGAGATGAAAAACATACTTGTATACATATTTACATACTTTAATTATTATAATACACTGTTGTAATTTTAAATCTGTCTCAGATGCCATTTACTTTTCCTGATACTCCTTCGATTAAGTTATAGTATATCAGACAATTTTTTTTTTACAACTGTATTACATTTTCAGGAAATTTTGGTTTTCCATTATATAATTGGAATCTGCATTTTCAGGTTGTAGGATATATGTAATAAAAGAAATGTATCCTACATCATAAATAAGAAAGATTTTACAATTAATACTAAAACTTGTAGGGAAAACATGAATGCAAATTTATCTATACAGTATACTTGGTGATTATAACATCACATAGTTTACTTTATTATTATATTTTATATTGCACATCTTAAAATAAAATTTATAATATAATTTCTTAAGAATGTATATATACCAAATAGTTTACAATGCATAAAAAATCTTTTTAAAATCAGCTAAATTACATGTACCAACAAGAAAAGATGGCATGTATTACATGCATTAATAAGATTTTGCCACTTGAGAATATGAATTTTTCACACAACCAATGCATGTTACATGAAATAAGGGGTAAAATATTCTCTTTTTTCCCCTCACAGACCAAATGCTGTTCTCAATAAACAATGAAAAACTTTTTCCAAATAAAAACCAAAAGTCTTGCTGGAAAATACATATTTCAAACAATATTAACATGTCCAAATATTGATGTTTGTTGCCGTTTATATTTAAAAAAAATGTTTTTGGGTATGTATAATGTCTGAAAAGTAATTGTGGGTAAAATAGAATCATCACAGATACGTGTATAGCAATTATAACAGGTGATGAAATGATCAAAATAAATATGTTGGTCTGACGGTCCTAGAAAGTCTATTAATACATTTAATGAACTATTTTGAAAGATCATGGATCTTTCACTCAATTCAAATGTAAGTTACTAAAGCAACGAAAAATATATATATTGTAATTGTAGAATTTTAGGAATTGATCACTAAATCTAGAAAACATAACAATACATGTACATTTATACATGTATACACATACATGAAGGTGATTGACAATTCAAAATATTCCATCATGTCCCTGCATCTGTTAGTGGTCTCTTTTTCTGTTACCTCTTTAAATGTGTAAAACATGGCCTAATCAAACACAGCCCCACAGTTTGGACAACGCCGCTGTCGCATTGCTAAACAACATAGAATGCCGAGGGGAAAGAACAATATAGCACAGAGCACACCTAAACATGTGTAGTCCTCCTCCAGAACTCCCGACTGTGTCATGCCTCACTGCACGGACAGCTAACCAAACAATGGAATTACACGTTTTGCTCTAAATTGTCCAAACGCAGCAATGTATAAACTATCTCTGCTTTGGATTGTTTATTTAAGCCTCCCTAGTATAAATATCAATAGTCATTTAATTGCGACTTTTTATATCTTTTTAATAAAAAGAAAACTTTTAAAAACTTACCTTGAAATAGCTAAATAAAGCTACCTGAGGTAGGTAAATAAAGCTACGTAGGTAATTCTACCTACGTAGCTAAATCTAGTGATTGTACTGGACCTGTTAGCTAATTCAAAATTGTTATGTTTTTTTTTTTAACTCAAATGTTAATAATGTTTAAGTTCATTTAAAAGATAAAGCCAGAGATTTTGACAAAACAGAATGCAATGCATAAACCTTATTTTAAAGTTTAAGCCCCAAATTACATATATTTTTTTCAGGATACAGAGTCAGGGTGTTGGACAGTTCTGTAACATATTCCTGTGTGTGCCTGCCAGAACCGTATAGTGTGGTCGTATCCTGCTGTCGCCAGTATGACAGGGTCGTTGTTGCCCTTCTGTCCACTCATTTTGGTTGTTTATTGTACTAAAAAAAGTCACAACATCATGAACATCTTACACATGCTTGTAAATAAATGTTTACAGCGGATGTAGCATTCAGGTTAGTATTTTCTGAACCGTTCCGGTCTTGTTTGTAAAATTTTCAGATGAAGCAGGGACCTGGATGAAGGAAAGAAAATGAGATAAATACAAAGATCAAAACTTAAATCTAATCAAAGCTTATACGAAATAATAAATAGGACTTTTCATGTCTGTCGATAATTATTTCAACAATGATCTGATTTAGATTATTCCTAGTTTTACCCAGTTCCTAGCGAGGAGTAATTTGATTGGCTAAAGAATTAAGATGGCTTCCAACTTCAGTGGGGCACTGCAGTTAACAGATTTAAATGACTTTATCACTCCATCACAGGTTGTTAAGGGAATCATGTGTACTTTATATGAATTTCTTACATGTATATGCACTTGAAACTTACAAAATTAGCCTTTTATTTGTTCAAATATTTGAAAATCCGCAGTATTCTCACTGTGTAGTGTCCAAGGTTAGCTACATGATACATCTGAGAATTCCGAACCCGATTTCATTAGGAAGGGTGTTTAACTTGCCTAGTTTGTTATTAACGATAATGAGTACGTGGCCTGGTTCTGATCTATCATTCTGTGATTGATTTTTCACCTTTTTTTGATGATTT
Organism: Saccostrea glomerata; assembly: GCA_003671525.1. NCBI lineage: Eukaryota > Metazoa > Mollusca > Bivalvia > Ostreida > Ostreidae > Saccostrea > Saccostrea glomerata. The sequence continues at coordinate 494,441 of PRKT01000090.1, read as the reverse complement.
ATTTAGAAATGCATGGACACTAGAAGTTTCATACTAGCGACTATGTAGATGATAATTTTCAGAGAAAGAAAAATAAATTTGCAACTTTTAAAAGAGTAGTTCATTTTGTCACACTAGAAGAACTGGTACCCATATTAAATAAAAGTCATAAATTTTAATGAAAGAATTAAGAAACAAAGAAGATAGGGATAAGGCGGGCAGAATGCCTATAGTGTGACAGATAAGAAGTGAAAAATTTAAGCTCAATTACATCCTAATTCTATGTCATATTTAATCTAAAATTAAAGTATACTTAATGTAAGATTTCTATAATTCACAAAAATCTCATGAAAACTGAAAATATTTGCCTATGAAAAAGCATACACATACTTAAAAGAACAAAAATGATCATTTTTTCATACTTTATGAAAATTTTTCATTATGAGTGGGTCTTCGCTCCATTTTTTTGAAAGATAATCCTAAAAGTTTGTGATAAAATTAATATTTTTTGGTTTACAGAAAAAATGGAGTGAAGACCCACTATACTTTAAAAAGTACACTTTTATGACAAAACATTTGCATCTTTCCAAAAATACTTCAAGTCCATATATTAATTAGTCAAGGGTCATATCACAAACATGATTTAAATGCCCATAGTATACTCACCGTGAGCCATGTAGAATTGTGGTTAGCGTGTTAGTCTTAAAGCAGTATCATACTTTGGTATTTTATTGCTGGGGTTCGAATCCCACGTATACCGTCTAATATTTCTATAAATGAAATTTTATAAAGAGATTTTTTTTTCTCTCAGAAAATTTTTTTTTTCTCATAATTTTATAAATTTCAATAATGAGAAGTAAAATTATATACTCAGTTTACATATCAAATGTGATTTCTCAATATCTGACACTATAGGCATTCTGCCCCCAATCTTCTTTTATGCAATTGTTTGATAGATTAGTTCATTGGGTCCAAATAGGAAAGAGATGATAGATGTGAATGATGTCCTTGCTAGACTATTTCGCTATCTAAATAATCAAACAAAGGTATTTCACTTGTTTTAAATTATCTTGTCACTAACTCACTGTGCATACTTAGATATTGTTTTAAAACTTGCCTATTTTGAAGGAGTGTGTCAAGCCAGTGAAGATTGACAGAAAGCCAGGAAAAGTAGCTAAAATAAGAATAGAGGATGATGGTTCTTATATGGAAGTAGCAGAGGTAAACAAACTTTTTAGTTGATAGTTTTTTACTCTTTGTCCATTTTAAATCCATCTGCAACCGTTATTTTTCATGACTAATGAAACTTTCTACCTATAATTGTACAACTTTAAATCATATGATTCAGATAACAATGGTACTGTAAATGGTTTTGAGACATATACTGTATAGGGGATTAATTTCACGGGTTGTAATTTTCACGTTTTTCTCATCTTTGACACAATCATGGTTTCTTGAATTTGCTGAATTGGTATATAATAAAAGTTTCCTCCCTTATCTATACATATTGAAAACTTATTCACTGTTTCTTGAATTCACGGATTCATTAACACCGTAAATATAGCGAATATTAACACCGCAAGTTAATTTTCCCCTATACAGTATATGAGAAAAAGAAAATACTAAAAGTTGTATTGGTAGATATTTTTTGTAACATACATATAAAATACTCATATCTATACAGGATCTGCAATTTAAAAATAAAATTTCTTTTAGAGTGGAGAAGAGAAGAAGCTACAGAAAGCCCGTATTACTTTGAATGATTGTCTGGCTTGTAGTGGGTGTATCACGTCAGCGGAGAGTGTCCTCATTACACAGCAGAGTCAAGAGGAGCTGTACAACGTTCTACAGGAAAATCTCAGGCTTCAGCAGGTATGGACAGTCAAGATATGTACAGGTAGCTTACTCCTCAAAATGTAAAACTAAAATGATGTTCTACAGGAAAATCTCAGGCTTCAGCAGGTAAAGGCAAAATAATACACAGAGGCCTGTTTAACAGAGCTAACGTTCACGAGGGCTGGTCAAAATTTCTTATACCTCCAAAAGAAATGTTTGCGAAGACTCACTCTGTTGAAATGGCCTCTGTTAGCTTACTCACAATGTAAAATTGAAAATAAGATCATAATAGAAAGGCATATAAAAACATGCAGACTAAAGTACAGGGTTTGTTTTTCTTTAATGACATTGAAATCCTTACTGTGTGGTTTGAAGAAGACCTACATAAAATACAAAATTATACCATAGGTAATATGTAATTTTACTGTTGGAAATATTTGTCTTTATTAACAGTCAGGGGAATTAGACAAACAGAAAGTAGTTGTTGTTTCAATATCACCTCAGTCAAGAGCTTCCCTAGCAACAAAATACCAGCTGTCACAAGAAGCTGCTCATCAAAAACTGACAGGGTTCTTCAAAAAGCTGGGTAATTGTTAATTCAGTGCTTGATGGAATTTGTTTTGATACTCTGTACTGGGATACATTTTCACATGAGCTACATAAAGTTTTCTTCTTTTCTTTTATTAGGTGTACATCATGTATTTGATACGACCTTTTCTAGGAATTTCAGCTTACTTGAGAGTTGCCGGGAATTTGTCCAGCGTTATTATGAGGCAGAAACCAACAAGACGTCCCTCCCCATGTTGGCTTCTGCCTGTCCTGGTAAACAACCCTTGTACTGTTAACTGATTATTAGGAAATTTACTTGAACTGGAGCATACTAATTTTGCAGCAGAGCATTTAGGCAGAGTTACTCCCCTTATATTCTGTCAGAAGTTAGACATATTGTCATATACAATGTAATTGAAAATTGATGAGTTTTTACTTCCTGATAGTGATGAAAGATTGGGTCATCTTTTTGTAAAATAACCTTTAGAAATAAATTCAAATGAATGCCTTTGAACTTGAATTTAAAAAAATAAGATCAATGCAGAAAAATTTGTGCATTTTAGGATGGATTTGTTATGCTGAGAAGACACACGGTTCCTACATTCTGCCATATATAAGTACCACAAAGTCCCCCCAGCAGATCATGGGTTCACTAGTCAAGGATTATTTTGCCAGTAAGCACGGTTTGGTCCCCAGTCAGATCTACCATGTGACAGTGATGCCTTGTTATGATAAGAAACTGGAGGCCTCCAGACAGGATTTTTACAGCGATGTCTACAAGACGAGGGATGTAGATTGTGTGATCACCTCAGGTGAGCTCTATAGGCAGTTCTGTACTTGTGAATGCTCATCTGGACATAGTTTTGATAAGCTGTCTTGAATAAGTCTTAACTTAAATTGTAATTGTTGATGAATTTTTGGCAGAATGATAATCTCATGATATTTTATGAGAGTTAGAGAAGTCTAAACATTTATTGCAAATTTAATATTTTTTAGGAGAAGTGGAGAAAATGTTGGAGAAAGAGAATATCTCTCTGGGTGAAGTGGAAGGGGACACATCATTCTCATTGTAAGGGGAGATACTGATAGCCAGCAGGGGCTCTTGTTTTACATAACACTGCCATGTATAATGCTTCTTATCAATCCATCAAAAATTATCAATTTTATTTTATGCCCCTGAATTTAAAGATCCTGGGGGTATATTTTGTTTTTGTCCTGTTTGTCTGATGTCAACTTTAAACTAGCCCATAACTATTACTCTATCAAGGGTAATTGTATACCACTTCAGTCAGTGTCTCACTCTGGAATTGTTTTACCATGGGGGGCATGGTGTTTCACAAACACATCTTTTTTATTGTGTTTAATTCTAATGAAATTGGCTCATTAATCAGTTTTTTTGAGGGGGGGTGTATTACACATATAAAAAGCACGTCCAAACTGTTTTCGAGATGTGTGTAAAAAAAAAAAAAATGTACTCCATAGTTCCTGAATAATTCATTGTTGGCAGGTCTGATCCACAGCAATTAGTAGGCTTTGATGAAATACACATAAATGATTAAATCACATCAATAATTTAAAAAAAATGTCTCGTGTTCTTTATACTCATTTTTATCCGAAATTGCCATAATTCATTTTATTGCTCTTAATCAGATGAAAAATTCATGATAGTGATATCAGATTGCAGTATTGGGTTATATATCAAAACTGACTTTTCTGTTTTTTGATATGGCTGAAAATTAATATACCTGTATTTCATTTCTCCACATTCATCAATAATTCATGATCATTGTGTAGGAAAGTCATCACTTACAGGAAATTGATGCTAACTTAATTAAACAAGGCCAATACATAATGGGGATAATGTGTAGTATCATTTGACTGGCTAATAAATTATAGTCCCATGAAAAAATGACACTCAGTGAAAACAATGCACTTCTGTTTGTGTGTTTTTGTTTTTTTTTGCATTAAAATGATCAAGTTTCTTTCAGCATTAATTTTATTTTTGGAAATCAAAACTACGATATTGATATGCTTTGTTACATGTAACTACAGTGTACTGGTATTTATTGTATACATGTATAATGTATCAATTTAAGAACTTTATAGCACAATCATATTTAAAAAAAAACACCAAAAACTAAGAAAACTGATATAATAATTTTCCATTCCTTTGAATTTCAGAATGTCAGGATTAGTGAGTCCAGATGGAGGCTTGATGAGTCACATAGGGGGAGGTTCCGGGGGTTATCTGGAACATGTGATGAGGTACGCGGTATCTCAGATCCATGGAACCTCAGTGGAGGCCCTCCAGTACAAAGTACTCAGGTAAGAGTTCAGAAAGTACAAAAAAAGGACAAAACACTCTGGTCAGTGTCAAGTGTACTGTCAGAGAATATACCATGTACAAAACTACATGTGTTCCCTTTGCTATACAAACATAAAATTATTATGAATCTATGAAAAAAAAATTTTCTTCATCTTTTAATTACAGATTATTTAACATTGTGATTTTCTTTTTTTCTATAGGAATCAGGATTTTCAGGAAGTTATTGTTGAGATTGAGGGTAAGAAACCTCTCAGAATGGCTCTTGCATATGGCTTTAGGAACATCCAAAATATTGTCCAGAAAATAAAGCGAGGCAAAATGACCTATGACTTTGTGGAGATCATGGCTTGTCCCTCAGGGTGTGTAAACGGTGGGGGTCAGATCCGGCCCGCTGAGGGTCAGACTAATGCGGAACTGTTACAAAAAGTAAAGGAGAGTTACAGCTCTGTGCCCTGTGTACAGCCAGACTTGTGGAACGGAGTGAAAGAAATCTATGATGACTGGTTAGGTGGTATGGACTCAGACAAAGCTAGAGCCATGCTTCACACACAATATCATGGAGTAGAGAAGATTGCAAGTGCTCTCAATATACAGTGGTGATTTACTGGCTTAAGTCGATAATACAGTGGTGATTTACCAACTTTAAGTCAATATACAGTGGTGATTTACCAACTTAAGTCAAAATACAGTGGTGATTTACCGACTAAAGTCAATAACTGATTTCTGGTCAAGGTGTTTATTGTAAACTTGCATTTTTAACAAGTTTTGATTTTAACAGATGGACTGTGATAACTTTGAGTAATTATCAACTGACAAAAATTAATCCTAATAAAAATAATAAAACATGAGAGAATTATTGCTGTTGTAAGCCTTACATTAAATGAAGTTATTCAACACAAAAGTATATCTGAAAGTAAATCACATCGTAAAATTTTTTCGTTAATAAAAACCAAAAGGTTTTTAGAGATTATTTTTACAAATTAATAAAAACATGGACCAAATAATACATGTAGTTTGGTTGATACCCTAAATCTATTAATACTTCACAGGAACTTGAATTTTTGCCAAATCTGCTGCTTGCTAAATTTTCTTTCTTGTGTATATTAAATTTGTACAATTATTTGTATTATTATTTATTGATTACATACAACAATTTTGAAAACTTTTTTAATTTGGCTAATAAATACCAAATACATGTATGTACATCTAACTTGAAAAAACAAGGTGTTGCTAAAAAATTGTCATCTCCAGTAACCCTATCATCTAGGCATCAATAAAACATTGCACACAATTTTATCATGTTCATGAAACATACTGGTTTAATATTCTTTATAATATTTTTAAGTTCCTTTTCTGTTCAGAATTTAGCCATCTACGGGAATTATTCAACTAAGAGTAGTGCAAAGGCACATTTTCAAAATTATGATAAAAGGGAACTCACTTTAAAAAAAAATTACAAAACTTAAGAAGGACAAAAAAGATGAAGCTTTTTTTTTGTAAAGCAGAGCTACTAGTACATGAAGTTATTTTTTCACACACTGATAGTTCTAAACACATTGAATCCACTGTGAGCGGTGCTGATAACAACCCCCGGTAACTGGGGGTGCCAGTGAAGCTCCTTAATGTCGGTCTGTCCCTGGTGTATAAATAGTAACTGAGGGGGAACATTTGGATCCTCCCCACTAGTAGAGCTGGGTTCACTATTGTCTTTTTCCACAGCTAAGTCCCAAATAGAGATTTGGTCATCTGAGCCGGAGGCCGCAAACACAGAATTGTCATTAGGGTTCCACTCAATAGAGGTGATAGGAGCCGTGTGGTGCTTGAAGGTGGCTGCCGGTTTTCCTTTCTGTAAAATAGATTTAAAGAATATTAATTCCTCTGAATTTTTGTTAATATAAAGTTTACCTTTTGGGTCTCAAACTCTGATATCTCAAGAACCATAGATATGTTAAAATAATTTGGAAGTCCAAACCACCTATCCTTATTTTACCCTTGATATCTTTATGAATCCTTGGACTTCTCTCAGTCTGAGTTCAAGAGAACAAGGTTAATTTTGTTTGTTGTTATCGAGTATTTAGTGACTGACCTGGAACTGCCTGAGATCCCAGATCTTGATGACCCCATCGTCTCCCCCCGAGGCTATGAAGGGGTCTTTCCTGTTCCAGTGAATGACATTGATGTCCCTGTCATGGGCCTCTGTGGCAGTCATCATACAAGCCTTAGAAGGCGCTGCCCGGGCATCCCAAATCCTGATAGTTCTATCCACAGAACAGGAAGCAAAAACCTAGCAAAATGTTTAAAATACAATGTACATTGCAAACACTCATATACACAACCCTTATTCTATGGCAAATCAGTTTAATAAAATTTTAACAAGAACATGCAGAGGTTTCAGAATACTCAACACACAAAACTTATCATGCTTAAAGGTAGTAATTGATGAGAACCTAAGTCTCTACTTCATATCATGTCTGAAATGGGACATCGAGTGTTAGTCAATTAGCTGGTCATTGTACGGGGCCATTTTATGCATAAAATAACCCTAGTATTTTTTATATTTACATTGGCTTCATTTGGTGACCACTGTATGTCCTCTACAGAGGAAGTGTGGGCATTGTATGGACGCTGGTCAACATGCCAGGTTCCTCCCTCCTTCAATGTCCAGAGATGAATATTTTTGTTGCAGTCTCCAGTTGCCAGACGACCTAGTCAAAAGAGTCATTGTCTTATTAAAATTACTCATCAACACTGTAGTTAGTAAGATTTTTAAAGTTCCTTTAAACATCTGTAAGAAATCTAGAAACATTGTCTTTAAAATGATTGACATACATTTTGCACCTAGCACACTCTTTGAACAATAAAAGAAGTATATGTATATCTGAAATTTATAAGGATTTAGGTAAAAGTTTACTTCATACATCATAAAACTAGATGGTTGTGAATGTTAATAACATGAACAGTTCAATAATGTTTTTCAAGGAACCTTATGATTAATGCCTGTACCTGGTGTTGTTGGTGACCAGTCTAGAGCGAATCCCTCCACCTGATGTCCTTTAAATGTGAATATTGGTGGTGGTGACTCCTCATTCCTAACATACGTAGACATGATGTTGGAGTCGTTCACGGCATTCAGGGGGCGCGTCAGATCCCAAATGTGTACCTTCCCTTTTTCAGACCATGTTGCTGCTATTTTTTTATCTCCTAAGCTTGTAGCCTTATTGAGAGAATAAATTAACTTTCTCAATTTTAATGGATTGATAAGAATTTTGAGGTTCTTTGGACAAAATCTTAATAACATCAGAGAAAGTCTCGAATTTGCATGTTATTTTACAGCAATATTCATTAATGTTGTAAATTCATAGGTGAGAGATACCTAAATTGATATCTCGAACAATGTGCAACAATAAATAATTTTTTTTAAAAATTACACAATATTCATCAAGCCCCATTAAAGGGACATAGGAATCTCACCACATATTGTTCGATTTTTATACCTATTGAATATAATGTTTTTTCTCATTTCAGATTTGACCTAACATACCCTGATTCTGTTGATACATCCTGTGTGTTTAATTAGAGCTGTTTCTAACTCCGGTTTGCTGTCCTCATCCTCATCACTCTCTGAATCGCTCTCCTCCTCCTCATTTTCATCCGATTTGGGTTTTGAGGTACGATTCAAGTTACTCATCTTTAAAACAATGACATGATTTTGCTGTCCCTTTGCACTTTGAGATCCACAAACTCCAAAACAGGTAAGTGGGAATTCTTCTCTCTTGTCACCAAGTGTGTCTGGTAGAATGTCAAAACTCAAGCAGGGTGCCCCTAAAACATGAACATGAAAAATAGTATTTTAGAAATAACTAATCATGCATCACAATGTTTATAATTTTATATAAACGGCAAGGACAAGATTCATATATTGATTAAGACAAGATACATATATAATTTTTGTTTCTGTTCAGCAATATCATGGGTATAAAACCAATGAAATTACTATTAGTTAGGCTTCAACGATTTGTACACACATTGCGTGATACGTATGCCTGACACATATGCATAAAACTGAAACATCAATACTTAGTTGTATATATATGAGACTCTTCAAAGACATTATAGAGTATGTTTAAGGTCGTTGCCACAAATGGATTGATTGATAACAGTATGTTGTACATCGCTACTGAAGTGTTATTCTTAAAATCAATTACTGTCACAGGCAATATTATGCAAAGCTTATTCCTGTGAAAAATGTCATAACAGCTAGGAATTGCATTTGGCTTGTTTACTGTTGTTGTTAGAAACGGAAAATGGAAAAAAAAATCCATATTGGAAATTTATTTGTATATTGACTAATACTGGAAAATGATGTTATTGTTAAAAATATACAAGCCCACCTTCAAATGTTTAAAGGTAACATACATCATATACTCCAGGGTTTATTTTGTAAAATTTAAGGAGTCCTTAACATTGTGACAATGCTCCTGTAAATGATATTGCTATCTTTTCTCTAAATTCATACAGATGGAAGACTGTCATTTAATTGTGACCACTACTATACATGTATCTCTGTGTTAGATACAATCCCATTGATTTTTCAAACTGTGTATGAATGTTTATAAATGAATTAAATTCAATGTCATTCAGATTAAAACTTCATTATGTATATCAATCCCCACTGTCCTTTCTCTTGTTCCATGTGCATCAAATGTCAATGAAGCTTCTGATAAAGATATTATGTACTATAAACACATGAACCCCAACCCCCACCTTTAGATATTTTGACATTGTATATTTCAGACAATATTTACTTGCTGGATATAACCCCCCCTCCCCATCAGTCTTTTCAGGCCATTTACTTGTACATGTTTCTGTGTCATCAAAATGTAAAATTATGTGATTAAAGGAAAGATCTCATAATTAAAGACTTTTATGGAATAAATCCATTTTGAAATCAGTTTTTACAGTAAAGTAATTATATTTAGCGTGCATGATATTTTATTTAGAGTGCATGATATTTGGCAGATATTGAGCAAATTAGAGTGGATTTGATTAAGCACATTTCTTAATCTATATGTGCAAGACATTCAGCATTCACAGTACTTAAACACAGTTGACGTTGCTTTCCTCTAATTTTTAAGGCACTAAAAAGAATGCACATTCAAATGTAATATGCTTACAGTATTTAAACTAATACTTTTTCCCATGGTTTACATCTTATTTAATTAATTGAATTATGTAAAAAATATGTAGCATGTTTTTCCCCCCAAATTTTTCATACCTTTTTTTTTAATTTGTAAGAGCGATACTGCATTTACATTCAAATAAACTTAAAGAAGCACAGACCCTGGATCAATAATCGTATCTAATGGAGATCAATTAAAATTCTGGATTTTATGGGTCATAAAAATTCTTAGCCATAAACTATCTTCCAAAAAAACTATATTTTTTATGTGTCTCATCTGATTGTATCATTTTATTGAACATGTTGAATCTCCTTAAAATAAATGACCGATGCACAAAATTTCTATCCACCTGTTAAAAACTGGATGTCTGATAATGAACATTTATTATATACTTATAGATGTTGTCCTCTATCCCAATTTTAAAATCATAAATTCTACAGTATTTGAAGTGCAATCTCTTGAATTTTTGAATTCTAAGGTTTAGTTTTCAATAACTATATTGATCAAATATAAATAAATGGCCAATGAAGTACACTGTATTTGTAGAAATAGTTAAATTTGTATATTTAGTCAAGAGAAAACTCTTCCAAAGTTACGATTTTTTTTAAAATTATAGATAAATTAAATTTCATACATCATTTCATGATGATATCACAATGGTCATCCTATCAATTATAATATCAAATGCAGTACTAAAATCATTTTGCAAAATCTGCACATGTATCATATCATTATGACATTATTTTCTTAAAATTCGATCAACATCAGACAAAAACAAGATCAAAACACATGTGCATCCCTGCTTCCTAGTTGCAGATCTGTAGTTCTCTGGTTCAAAATATAGTGTTTGATGAGAAGTAAGCTATAGTTCCACTTTATGAATAAAGTGAATACATGTACATGTTTAATGCATTCAAAAAACTGCACTCTTTCTCAATTTATATTTTAACAATGAACATATACCATTAACTCCTCTGTTATGACATTTTTCACAGGAATAAGCTTTGCATAATATTGCCTGTGACAGTAATTGATTTTAAGAATAACACTTCAGTAGCGATGTACAACATACTGTTATCAATCAATCCATTTGTGGCAACGACCTTAAACATACTCTATAATGTCTTTGAAATTTTTTGTGTTAGGACCCTTAAAGAAATATTGACTAGGCTGTGGGGGATTAATTTGTTAACTCTTATCTTTCTTGTTATTTGGTCAAAACCTTTTTATTCCTTTCCGATCGCGGATAAGAGGTTTCCGCATTTGATGCTGAAATGAAGTCAATAAGCTAGGTGATTATAATATTCCAGGGGAGGGCTTGCTAGATAACTGATACAGAACATCATTGATTGGCTGAAATCACACCTGAAAACCCCATCATGAAAACAATGTTTATTGACGGAGATTTTTTTGTGCTTTAAAGTATCTGAGATGATTTTCCTGTATCAATGTGTCCATAGCTGCAGGTAACTGTCTCTATTACACCACCATAGACTGGTTAACATTTCAGGTCGATTGTTTGAGAGAAATATATTCACATATTGTCAAAAATTTTCATGTGTGAGTTGGAAACAAAATTTAAGTGAGCATTTTTCTTATTCTCTTTGGATGAATTCCTGAGTTCCTGGTTGAAGCAGAACTTGGTGTAAAGAGTGTGTCATGATTTCTTATTAGGTGCCATCTAGTGGAAGTTGTAGGCATTTTGTGATTTTATCATTTTATCTATCAAAGGAAAATAAGGAGTCTACCAGTCTTGGTCTATGTTACCTGTATGAATATTTTAACAATAATATTGACTGAATATTAAAACAAAAGTTTTCATTCAAGGAGTCTACAATTCATGCCATTTAAAGTCATTCTTTAAAAAGCTATTATGGATATACATCTGTTGTCACTAAGGTGAATTTTCTGTATCAAAATATGAAAAGGAAAGTGTGAACTTAAAAAAAGAATGCAAAACAGTGTGTTGTGGAAAAAACTTTATCACAATCCCTCCCAGTATGTTAAACCAAAGGAGGCGGCCGTGGTGTCCGCCCGAATACCAAGGGAGGTTACTCCTGAGGACTATCGCGTGAGACGGGGCTCAAAGACAGACAGGTAACTGTGCAGTGGGGCTCTCAGAATATGGACAGTTGCAATTAGTGTAAAATTTGTGTTTTTATTTTACAAAAAAAATTGTATAGTTTAGGTTCTTTGATCACAGAAAACAATTATTGCATTAATACTCAACTTTAAATTCCTTTGCTATAAACCATTGCTCTCAAGTTGAATATACAACATAAAGCTTTGTTGGGGTATTTAGCATGGTACAATAAGGTTTCTTTTTGCCATTTATCTGGACCTTACATGGGTTTTAATGCCATACCCCACCTAATGCTGTCCTTGACCCACTGGGGACCAAGGACAGATGTCCTCTTGTCATATAACCCCCCTCCTCTCCTCTTTACCAAATTCTGGATCTGCACCTCCTACAATCAAGTTTAATCAAACTATGAAGAATAAAATGCTTAGTAGTACTTTAAGATGACTATGTGTGACTTGTGGTATAGTGAAATTAATCAAAAGGACATAGAATATTTTCCAGCTGATGTTAAGTTGTAAAGTCATTGAATATATTCAAATAAGCATAAATTGAAGTATTAAAGACAAATCAAATTAAAATGATTGTAATATTTAATTTTAGCAATCTCTTGAAATAGTACCCTAGCTTGCTAAAAATGCCAAAATTGAATCGACCCTTTCTAAAAGTTCTGCTTAAACGATATCTAATAGTTTCAGCAAGTTTCTGTAGGGACGGTTTATATGTTGTGCTGAAACTATTTTTTACTTGAAGACTGAAATCTTTGAAATTATTTCATCCAGTTTTGGACTTAAAGTTTCATTTCTGTAAATAACAATGTTGATATTGTGGAAATCATGCAGAGATACATGATGGCTATTGATTACTTATATAGATTAACTTTTCAAGATGCCGTTGATTTGTGCTAGGTTATGAAAACATTTTTCAAAGGATTGTTGAATTATATGAGAGAGACTTAAGCCTTTCATCAATAAAGCTCGAGACCAAGTTTTCTAGAGTACAATTGAGACAGGCAGGATGGATCAATATTTTCATTCTAGTTCATTTCAAGGCTTATGCATTTTTCTGTTGATTGTAGCAATAAAAAGGATAAAATTCAGTGCAGGGTTTTCTACAACATCACCTGAGGTTATAATACTGGTAATTGTAATGGCCCATGAATGTGATATTCACATGCGCAAAATTCTAAACATTTACAGAAAACTTTAACTTAGCCTTCATTTAGCTAAAATAAACTGATAAGAATTGTAATAAATGGAATTAAAACTGAATTGAGGGTTTTTATTAAAAGTATTTGTGTGCTTTGTAAGTAGAGGTGTGCACTAGTTCCTTATTTTATCACTGGCCTTCTGCCCCTTGTATTAGACTTGCAAACATAACAGTCGAGTTACATTAAAATTGATGACAAGTTACGTAGCTATGAAACTTTAACAGAAAGTGAGATAAATTGTTAATGCATGCTTAATAAAAGTTAAACAAACTGAGAAAAGCACGGTAATACTGCCTAAAACATTATAGACAATATAAGGCTGGAATAAGTACTAGCTATGATTATAGTGTTTTGTGATGGATAAACCTATTTATTTCTTACCCAGACATCAGCCTGTAGCATCCAGCAGGTAAGTGGCAAAGTTGAAGGTCAAACATATGCTAGCTACTCTAACCTTTCACTTCCTTTCATTTTATTTGACCTTTTGAGGTGATGATCAAAACGATTATATTGTGGAACCTTTCCTGGAAACAATTTTACATCTTTGGTTTGGATTAACACACACACAGACAATTGTCTCAACACCTTCGCACTTCGGTAATAATTCCATTTTTAATTATAATCATTTTTTTGATATATCTATTTAATGGAATACTGTCAAATTGATTTTTTTCAAGCTAAAAAGAAACGTTTGTGACGCAAATAAGAAAGTAAACTTTACAAACAGATTATCATAAAACAAATTGATCGATCTTTGTTAGAAATTCTGATCAGTTAAATGCTCCATATTTACCCTTCTGCATAGCTGCAATTTAAATTAAATTCTCTGTGAAATTTAAGTCTCTAAAAATTATTCGGTCTGTGTCCTTAACTCCTTGATTAGATGCTATCACACAGAAAGAAATAATTACAATGGTTTTAATAATTATTTTGTATTTGTACATTGTTTCAAACCATCTGACTCAATCCAAACATAATTGAATATAATCATTCAATATCTAAGTGATCCAGTTTTAATCACAGGCAACTGACAAATGGATGGTAACAGCCACCCACCCACCCTCCTTGAGAATTTTTATTAGACACAAAATATTACAGATAGAGGAATAGTCAGGAGTAATAGACCAGCCCCAGAGACCATTAACTGAGAACAGACTTGAGTCAAATTTTCAAATCAATATAATTTTTGAATTAATTTTGATAATTAAACAAAATTTTCCACATGTTTGTGAATTTGTATTACATCACCCAAAACTAAATTTTTATGCACATATGTTATATACTAGAATTCAAGATATTAAAAATCAAAATTTTGACCAAGCCTGGAATTTGTATATTTTTGATAAGTTTTTGACAATGTGTCTTAATTAAAGTTATCAGAAACTGATAGTAGGCCTGTGTTACACCATCTTTTCATCAGGCACCTGTGGTATTGATGAATAGGTATTAGTTTGTTGGTTTTTTTTTGTTAGACAATAACATGCATTTAATTTAATTACTTTCTCTACTTATAATGTGTATTGAAATACGTCCCTACAATTTAAAAGTAAAATAGTTTCTATACTTTTAAATTATCTGTTTACTTAGGCATGTATGCTTTCCATATTACTGTAAACCAACTTTTATTTGCGACGACTTTATTTCGCGATTTACCAGGGATAAACTAGTTCGCGATGATTTATTTTCGCGATCAAGCCTTTTTGATCTGTTGTTAATAGACAAATATACTTTAAAGATCGGTTCGTGACGAGAAATATTCACGATGACGAGGCTCTCGCGAACTTTGCAAAAATTTCTCGCACGCAAATAAAAGTTGGTTTACAGTATACTGAAGCTGGCCAAATTTTGTTAATATATGTATATTAACCTTTATATTCTCTCTCTTGAGTTCTTGACAACTATACAAGAGTCTATTTATGTAGAACTTAATCATCAATTCTTTTTCCTCTTTACTACTCAAAGAATATATTTAAAAAACAAATACTTTTCCACCAGACAAAAGCAACCTTTATTGACTTGTAAGAACATTGATTACTTCATTTTTGTTCCTCAATTAAGAAATTGACTTGCAATTTGCTTAGGAGACATAATGAATTGAAATTTAAAAGCTGTCGATATTCCCATGAATAATTAAAAAGCCTACCCTGAAACATTACAGTCACCATAGCAGTCACCTCAGACTGAAATTAACGAATGGAATCTCAGTGTAGACATGGGTAGAGATGAAGCTTAATTATTGTGTTAATTGTCTGATTTATAATGAATCGTCGACGGAGCTTTAGTCAGCCAAGGGAGGAAAGTCTTAGCGAGAGGGATACAGAGTATGCAACTCCCCCACCCCCTTACAGGTCTGACAATGTTCTATATTTAGCAATTAGGCTTTCAAAAAAACATAACAGTTGATAGATTTTTATTCACAATTTTTTTTTTTAGATTTAGAAACATTTGTATTAAATACATGTACAGATCATTTTGTTCTTGATGGCTTTTAATAAAATTAATTTCATATATTCAGAACTAGATTCCTTTCATTCTCATGCTTACATATTTTATGAGCATGAATTACAAATGGAGTTCTGACATGAAATGCTTTAAAAAAATAACTATATCAGTACAAAATGCCATGCATGAGGAATTATAAATTTTGATACATCAAAGAGACAAATTCACATTAATTTTTATTTAAAAAAAAGAAGAAATATTTATTTAAAAATTATTTTAAGTTTCAAGGATGTACCTTTAAATCTAGAATGCATTTTTTAGTCAAAATTTTAATCGTTCTTTTATATCAATTGTTTAAAACCCTTTAAGATTGATTGATTATGGTGTAATTTATTAGGTCACCTGAGTCACTCAGGTGACCTATTGCCATCCATGTTTGTCCGTCGGCATCATCATCCGTCGTGTGTTAACATTTGAACATTTTCAGCTTCTTCTCTGAAACTGCTAAACCAATTTCAACCAAATTTGGTATACAGCATCTGTTGGTAAAGGGGAACAAAAATTGTGAATTTCATGGTCCCCGCCCCCCTGGGGCCTGAGGGGGGGGGGGGGCAAAACCACCAAAATTATTGCAATCTCTAAAAATCTTCTCCTTTACTCCTGGACATCAAGCAGGCAAACTGTTGGCATGAATGTAATGAGCATTGAGTCCTCTACCAAAATTGTGAAATTCATGGCCCTAGGGTCAGAGGTTTTTGTGCTAGGGCAGGGCTATATAGATTATATAGTGAAAATGCATTATTTCTTTGAAAATCTTCTTCTCTGCCCCTGGGTATTAAATGAACTAACTAAACACATAGTTATGTTGAGCAAGAGTGCCTCTTCCAATATTGTGAATTTTATGGCCCCAGGGTCAGGGGTTCTGGTGTTAGGGCTGCCCTCTATTGATTACATAGCGAAAATACATTAAATCTTTGAAAATCTTTGAAAATCTTTTCTTTGCACCTGGGTTTTATGCCAATGATCCAAGTATATATATTTATGATGAAGAAAGGTGCATCTAGCAAAATGATTATTTTTTATGCCCCCTGGTCGCCGGGGGGGGGGGGGGGGGGGGGGGGGGGGGGGGGGGGGGGGGGGGGGTTCATAGTCTGAAAATAAATTAATGCTTTGAAATCTGCTCTTTTAGTATTAATCAACCATTTTATGATCAAATTTGCAAAATTTTGAAATATGTGGCCCCAGGGTCAGTGGTTCCTTTGGGATGAGGTGCACAACTGGTTATAAAGTGGAAGTGCATTTTATCTTTGTTACTCTGATCTACATCTTGGTATTAGGTAAATAGATTAAGCATGCTAAGTTCATAATTATGGTGATGGTGCCTCTTTTAAAATTGTAAATTTCATGGCCTCTGGTTTAAAACACGACCAATTTTAATTGTTTGAAAGTTGTTGCACAATACTCAGGTGACCTATAAGGCCTGTGGGCCTCTTGTTAATTTTTTTCTAGCCCATGTACCAGCAAAAATATTTATTTTAAATTATCTTCATTTTTTAATTCATGTTAACTTAGTATTTACTGGTATTGTTCTGTTTTCTGTCTGACTCTGCAAAAAATATCAAAAAGTTGATGGAAAAAAATTCATTAGAATGTTAGGAAATATTACCTTGAGGGAAATCAAAAGTATGCGTAAGGAATCAGTTTAATGTAGTACTCATTTTATTTTCAATCTCATTATCTGAAACCACCAATGATAGTCCTTCTCAGACTCTATTGGTGCCATGAAGAGAGTGTAATTGAATAAATATCCACATATATGGGAAAAACTCAACTTTGTACCCTTAAAGGAATATAAAAAGGTAATTGAAGTGGGGGGGATTTTACCTGATTTTACAGTTTATATTGCCATAGGATAGATAGGCCAGAAAAGAAAAGTAAAACTCTCAGAAATAAAATTAAGGTGATTGGATGAAGACCATCTGGGTTGATGGATGAGTATATACTGTAAACAAAATATTTTGATCTACAGATTGGAGGTGGACCAGCTTTGGATATAATTAAAATGCTACAGAATCTGAGGGGTTATATGATTAAAGATATTTTTTTTTGTATACTTATCTTGGAGGACATACATTGCCAGTAATTTGTGTCTTTTAAAATTCCTTTTTTAGTCCTTTGAAAGAGGAGATAACTCTTCTTAATGCTTGTAATGAACAGTGGGAGAAATATAAATTGCTTGAAAATTTCATCAATATACTTTTGAAATTGTAATTATAGACTAAGAACTTAGTGCATTAACATTATTGTTTTCAAATAGTAACCTTATGTACTGTAGAAATGTTGCTCTTATTATTACTTAACATATTAACCATGATTGCAGGTGCTTTTCAATAAGTATCTATATTTGTACATATTGAAAAAAGTTTTATTAGAAACAGTATATAATCATTTGTTGATATACATGTAATTGTATATTTCTTAAGTAAAACTTATCTGAATTTTAAGAAAATTTTCATAATTGATTATAATTTGATTAAGATTAGATATTGACCTAATTATACAATATTTAAATAAAATTTCAAAGTTCAATCATATACAAGCCATAATATTGATTTGTTTTAAAACAGTTGATTTTTTTCAGGCCGCCTGTCGCCACCCAGTTCCCCTCCAAGTACGCCTATCTTCCGGAAATAAATTCACCCAGACCAGATAGAAGTCTTGTTCCTATAAACGGACGGAAAGCTAGTCCAGGTGGAATTAATCCAACTTTTGACTTTGATGCAGATGAACGTATTCGCCAGTTAGAAGTCCGACTAAATGTAGCAGAAAAATCAAATCGAGCCCTTTTAGAGGAGGTGCTTAGACTACAGAGTGACGTAAAATCCTCAAATCGTAGAAATGAGGAGGTTCTGCGTGAGGAAAAAGGCTCGCGGCATAATCTGGAATCTGCCATGAAAATAAACAACGAACTCATCTCCCAATTAAGTGCTAGAATCAAAGATGCTGAGGAAAAACTGGCAGAAGAGAAATCATCCCTGTCAACACTCGTCAATCACACAAAAGGGGTGGAGCAAGCTGTCAAAAGCAGTCAAAATGAACTGATTGCCAAAAAAGATGTGCAGTCTCAAAAGTGAGCAAATGTGTTTTAGATTAATAAAAATTAAGTTTTCACAATTACATGTAATTAATGCATTTGAACATCTTTGTCTTGAACACTGATACATGTATATCAAATACCATATGGATTTTTCAAAGTGATTTGGAAGTCCCTTTCACTTTTACCCCTGATATCTCAAATCCTCTCAAAGTTTTTTTTACGGTCCCATCCAGTATATATCTTAGATAATAAACATGTAAATTTTGATGTTCAGTCCTTAATAATATTTTGTTTAATGATTTAGATGCTGGTTCTAGAAGCTCGATCCTTAATGAGAGGGCAAATATTATAAGTATAATGATCGAAAGTAGAATAATAAATATTGTATGTATATTGCGAAATTTATTGTAATTTAAATTTTAAATTTCAGACTTGTAGAGATGCGAGCAGAGATGGAGGACTTACAAAGTGCTAAGAATCAGCTTGAGCGAATTTGTTTCTCCATGGCTGATGATCTCAGAAACCTAAAAATGAAAGTAGAACAGCAGTCCGCTGAGCTGGGTACAGTCTCCTCAGACCTCAGAAACAAGTCCAAAAAGCTAGAGGATGACAACAGAAATCAGGTAAAGAAACAGAGGGGTTCCGAGTGAATTTAGAGTTACTGTTGTGTGATTATATAACCATTAATGTGAATATAGATTGTGATTAATTTGTAATAATTTTTTAATTAATGTTTGATAAATGAGTCCAAAAACTGAAATCAAATATAAATTATTTTCTTTAATTGTTTTCTTTTGTTAGTTTCTTTATAGATGTGATAATGTTGTCATCAAAAAGCAATTTATTTAGCTGTGTTAAGGGACAACATGTAAACTGGACATTCAATTTTTTTTTTTTGAAAACATTAAACTGATTCAATCTCACCCCAAAATGACAATTCTATTTTAGGAAAATGAGGGGAAAATATCCCTTTGATGCACATAATTGCACCATCTTATCAAATTTACAGTTGTAATAAAATTCTTATTTGCACTTTCAAGTTACAATCCATTGCATTTATGCAGGCAAAGCTGAAATCTAGGGTACGTCGTATAGACTATGCATTATACATTGTACTTTAATCAAATGTATATAATAATGTGAGTTAGAGACTTACCCCCAAAATTATTTATGCATTATAATAATTATAATTATTTTTTTTAACCTTTAAACATGATAAGTAAACTTGGACATATAAGACCCATGTGTAATATGGCATTACTATTGTAGTTCCCTTTAATACACTGAGTAATAACTTTTAATTAGGGTATAATTATTTTATTTTGAATTTTCTACATACTTTACACCATACAAATGGCTAGTAAATCTAAATCCTCTTTTAAATTTAACACCCTAGTTGTCGTGGATTTTGCATTCACAAAAAATATTAAATAATTATTTCAGTACATGTATTTTTATTGTTCCTGATGAAGCCAAAATGAAAGAAAATTATTGGATTCAATCGCTGCAAGAGTTTGAAGGGTGCCTATTGAAAAAAATTAAAAACCTCAGTTGTTGTCATTATATGTATTTAGCTGGTTGTGTTGACAGTTAAAGTACTGAAAAAGATAGATTTAATACTGTGTTTTCTTGACTTAATTTTTGTATTTGATAAAATTGAATGCAAACAGGCAGAGGAGGTAACTCATTATATTGTAGTAAAAAAGAGTCAGACACAAGTTGTCTCCCTTATGCTTCACTTTTTTTTTAATTGTTGAATCAGATCTTTTTTCCAGAGATATAAACTTTAAGAACTTATATTAAATCTGAGTATCTTAATTTTTTTTTTTTAACAAAATAGCTAGAGTTTGTATATTGTTTTATTTTTTTATAACGAAGTTTATAGATTTAGCTGCAATTTTGAAAAGAGTCCATTTTTGCTTCATTCTATATTTTCTTTCATCTTTTTGATTTTTCATAATAATAGATCAATTCATTTCTGCAGCAGTACATTTAAAATTCAAAATGTATACTTATGTTTATAACTCTAGAATTCTCAAATTTGATTAATTTTAAGATTTGTAGAACAGCAGTGTAGATCAAATATAGTTTAATGATGATGCTTTAAAAGCTTCTTTTTTTTGTTCACCTTTTTTACTTTAAATGCGATTTTTTTTCTTATATTTGAACCATCAGAAATACATATCAATTTAGTAAAATCTGCATGTTTATTCAGAAGTTAGTTTGATCTTAATTTGATTCTTTTTAACAGAAAGTGAGTTCAACTTTGGTATAATTTGACATTTCTTTAAGGCCAATATAGATAAGATTGCATGCACATAATGCTTTCACTTAGGAATCTATCCAGGGGTATGTGTTTGATATTTTGTAAATGATTTTCAGTTTGTTATATCCAGTATTGTTGTGATAAGGTATAAGTCCCTAATATCTTATGTTTTTCAGGCTTTTTTACGGTTTTGATATTTTACGTGCCAGGAAAATGGCAGAACTTGAGCGCTGTTACAAAAACTTTAAATTTGGCTGTCTCCAACCATAGTTGATTTTAGATACCTGCAAACCAAACTCAATGCCGAAATTAGAATTTATCAATAGCTCAATGCTTCTAGTACTCGCCAATATTCTTTGAACAAAAGAAAATATCACATTTCATTCGAGGACTTGCAAAATTTTGAAATGCATGCTATGAATTTAAGGCAAATCTCAACAGTCAGATAGGTTTTCATCGGACTGTATATTTTATAAATAATTGACCATTAAAATGATATTGGTAAGTACTGGAGTTGGTGAATTCCCAGTTTTCATAATGGCACCAGTTCTCACGTTTTCCTGGCACGAAAAATATCAAAGCCATAAAAAAGGTCTTGAAAACGTCAGATATTCTGGACTATGATACCGTGGTATTCACAGCTTTCATTGTATACCTGTATCCTATTGTGACACCATAGCCTTCGGGGTTCAGATGCAGTGTGTTGTTTTATTCCTTCACTTTCAGGTTACTGGATTAAGTTAACAACATAGACTATACAAAATATTGTATTGCCATCACATTTTTTTTTTGCTTATTGTTTGGACAGTACTAGTAATTTCTAAATATTTGTAGCAATCAGTAAAATAAGAATCTATCAGTCTACTAACTGGCCAAGATTTCTTGCATTTGTGAAAATTTCTATCTGTTAAATCAGCTGTTTTTGTTTTCTTTGTTGTTCAGATTTTAATTTAAAGCTTAGATAAAATGGAGATGAGAGGTAATTATTTGTTTGATGTTTGTAGCTGGAGGCTCTCAGGAAGACATCTACGATCCAGTCACAGACAGACCAACAGACAACGCAACTCAAAGGCCAGGTGGAAACCAGGTATAGATAACGTCTGAACAAAGCGTGAAAAAAGATTCCAGTAAAAGTCTTAGTTTTCTTTAATTCACAATTTAAAAACATTCATCAAATAGAATCCTACAAGAGTATTTGTAAAAAACAAACAATGGTTATACAGTAAAACTCGGTTATAGCGAAGTCACTGGGACCTATGAAATTATTTTGCTATATCTGTAATTCGTTATATCCATGCAAGGAATTGGTTACATTTATATAGCTGGGGATTCAAGATAATTTCGCTATATCCATGAATTCGCAATATCCTGGTTTGCACTATTAAACGAGTTTTACTGTACTCATGAATATTTTTTGATGCTCCAAATGAATATGGTGACTGTGATAGATTCCCTCTTCACAGGGAATATGATGGCTTTTTGAGGAAATTAAATTGTTTATTCACTTAATTAAGAGCAATTTTTTAACACTGGAGAAAGAAGAATTGTAATGGCAGTTATTACCACAACTTGAGTATTACCACAACTTGATTATCACTCTGTGTGAATTGTTTGTGTAGATTAACAGAACTGCGAGATGTCCTGGTGGACGTGAGGGCTAAACAGGAGTCTGAAATCACAGAGAGGAGGAACCTTGAGCAGCAAATGTCAAAAAAGTAGGTCAACCCAAAACATTAAATAAAAGTTTTTGGTTGAATTGTTGTTTTTTTAGTTAGTAGAAAATATCAAGTAAAATTTGTATAGATGGGCTTTAGTTCATTAAGAGTAATTCCCCTTGACAGATCTATTTTACATTTTATAGAATTTATGAATTGCAACAATCACTGAGTGAGGCCAATAGAAGGAGGGAAGAGGGCATTCACGCAATGGACATTTTACTGAGAGAAAAAGATCATGTCAACCAGGCGGAAAAACTCAGTCTGACATCTAAGGTGGCCGATACAGTAGAAGACGTCAACAAAAAGCTCCTGTCCAAGGAAATCAAACTGAGGGAGGAGATGCAAGAAAGATACCTACAGCTGGAGAGGGTAGGGAAATAAAGGATAGGGTAGGAAAATTAGGGAGAGGTTAGGGGAAATTAGGGATAGGGTAGGAAAATTAGGGAGAGGGTAGGGAAATTAGAGAGAGGGTATGGGTATTAAGGAGAGGGTAGGGGAATTAAGGAGAGGGTAGGCAAATTAAGGAGAGGGTAGGGGAATTAAGGAGAGGGAAGGGGAATTAGGGAGAGGATAGGGGAATAAGGGAGAGGGTAGGCCAATTAATGGGTGTTAAGGAAGTATAGGAGAGTGAAGGGGGAGTTAAGAATTAAGAATGATAATTAAGAGTTTTTGACATTGGCTTGGTATGGAATGTTGTAGAATTCTGAGAACTTACATCTGTAGATCTGTTGAAGAATAGAGGGGACTGGCATAAAACATCTTTCAAAGCAAATTTTATATGAAAATGATTGAAGGGAAGTGTGCTACGTACTGTATACACAGTATCATTTTGAAAAAAAATCTAAGAAAAATCAGTTGTAGATTACCGGGTAAACATAATTTCTGTTAGTTCAATTACAAGTACATAAAAATTACAGTTTTGTCTCTCACTTTCTTCTTGTAAATTTTGATTACAGTGTATATGCAATCATTTTCATCCTTACATTTGACAGCTAACACAGCAAGAACAACAGAACAGGCGGGACTCTGAGCGAGCGATGAGGGAGGATATCGATCGGAAATTCCTCACCCTCAAACACGCCACGGAGGAACTGAACCTGGACATCAAAGAACAGCTCAAGGTATGTAACAAGGCTGTATGGGCTTTATTTTAAAATGATCTTTAAGAAATCTAACAAAATTCATCATCATTTTAGGACCTAATTTATCTCAATATGATTCAATAAATTTGTCCGATTATACTTTGAAGATCTTAGCTAAAAACAATACATTTCACTGTGTTTTTTTTTCTTTATGATAGAGGAACTCACATATATCTTGATTTTGATTCATCATTTTGTAGCACGAGAAAGTCAAAACAAAGGAAACAATATCAAAACTAGATGAGTCCATTTCAATAGTAGAGAAGCAATCCGCAGAGAATAGGAAACAGTTCGAGAAAGTGATGGGTGCTGAAATTAGTCAGAGGTAGGAATTCTTGGTTTATTTTTCAACATTAGCGAACAAGGTATGAAGCAATATGGTTTCTGAAATATTGGGAGGGGGGGTTGGAATTGGTGGCAGTGGTGAAAGGGAGACCAGTTTTGGAAATATGATGATTTATAGTGAAGAGAATGTCTCATTGTAGGAAGCTACACGAGGCTAGTACGATGGAGAAGTTGTCCAGTGTCAATGAGAAGCTACAGATAGCGACCTCATCCCTCCAGCAGTCAATCGGGGGGATCACTCAGACTATGGCCAGCCAGGGTGAAAAGGTACAGACATTTATTAATGAGTACCTGACCAAAGTTAATTTTTCCAGTAATTTCATTATAAAACACATTGTTTTACTTGATTAATATAACTCTTTGGATGAATTAGATGATGAATTAGATTTGTTTATGATTGATTCTTGCATCATAGGGTTGATTGAAGGAGACAAAATATCCGTTTTGAAAGTGCTTGAGGAGGAGTTAAGTCCCATGACATTTTCAATTTCTGATTACATTTTATGTAAACATTCTGTATAAATTCTAATTAGCTGAAGAGAGAGGTGCGGACTCTAATGTTGGAGCAGAAGGAGGCCAGTACACGAGCCATGACTGACCTGGATGCCAGGATGGGGTACATGAAGACACGGATGAATGATTTCGAGGAGAAGCTGGAGTCACGGGTTGCCTCTGTATGTATTTATCACCTTTATCTTACGTCACTTAGTAACACTGTTAATTTGTCTGTAAGTGGTCTGTAATTGTCAGTGTAAGGGTAAAAAAGAAACAGAGTACTAATAAAATTAATGCATGAATTCTTCTCTATTTTTCTTAAACTGCAGTCTATGATAATTATCTATGTACTACTAAACTTTCCTTCCAGTGTTTAATGATTTATTTACACAAAGATATAACCTTCTTATGAATTTTAATTTTTGGGTCTTTGAATTAACATACTTCATTTTGTTTTGGTTGATGATTTAAACAGCCTAAAGATAATTCGGTAATGATCTTTTCCAGTGTTGTCATAAATGTCCTAGCAATGATAAATGTTACTAAAACTCTACTAAACTGCTTCTAGTCCCCATTTCTTAATCAGCTGTTGTACCCTAACTGAATCTTTTCATCCAAATCAGCATTGTACAATTGGTAGAATATGCTGTGAATAATTTAGAATTTTATACAACACTTTCCTGATAGATATTTACAGTTGTTTAACTTTTTAAGAATACTGTGTAGTTTGGCCTCATAGTATGTTTTTTTATGATAATTAGATCCCTTAAGTGAGTAATTTTATCAATTCTGTATTTTTATGTCTTCATTCGATGTTAGTTTGTGGGCTGACAAGTCATTTGGAAGCTTTTTGTATCTACTTTTAAATGGCTTTAATCAAATTTCTACAGATTATTAAAAAACATGAAAACAAAGAGGTAAAATTTGAGTGATTTGATATAGAAATAGATGACGCATTTATTAGTTTTTTTAATTTATAATTTCAAATTTTAAATTCTGAAACTAAGTGATAAAATTTTTGGACTGATTCTTTCATCCTTTATGTTTGCTCTTAATCTTCTTTCTTAAAATATATGCCCTCGTGCACTGTAGAGAAATATAGAATTGAACATTTGTAGTTTCGTATCAAGTCTTCAAATAAACGAACTATAGTGAGTATATTTGTGAAAATTTTATCATACCTTCTTTAGTTGAACTTCAATTTATACCCATGCAGGCTGCAGAGGATTTTAAAGTGTGAGTTGTACTTGAAGCACAGAGGGATAACATATGTTTACTTTAGTTTGTTTGAGATGACAGAGGAGTTTTGTATATCATATATATTTTGTACACTAGGGAGTAAAAAAAAATTTGTGAGTGCTCACAATAATTCTAACACATGGTGTATATTTCAAGGGAGATCACTCTTATTTTGTTGAAGCTGATATTCATACATATATACCAATTTTAGTGGTGGCAGATTTGTAAAAGTAATAATAAGTATATAAACAAGATAGTTTGCAATTTCATGAAGTTCCATTTATTTCCATATGTTTAAATGTGCAGTGCCTCTTTATTGACTTTTCATTTTAATGATTATCACTATATGATTTACAAAAGATAATGAAACAGAATGACTTATTGTACAATATTTTTTGTAAACAGAGTAGAGCCACTTCCCCAGAGGTATAAAAACTATAGAACAATAGAACAAATTTTTAGATGTGTGACTTTTTGTCACTGCTGTATATATAATGTATATTTTATACTAACATTTCACACAATATTTTTATATGCTGCAAGGAAAAAGAACAAATGGAGGTAATGCCCAAAAATAGCATAAAGTGTGATAGAAATAATTGTAATTTGATCTATCCATTAATGTATTTGATATGACAGACAAATCAGTGTGTAAAATTTACATTTTAGTTAAACATTTGACAAAGTTTAATAAAAAGGGGGAAAATTGCTTACTGCACATAGGTTTTGATTAGGATCAGCTTTTTAACGAAAAAAATGCATAGGAGAGATTTGTTATATCTATATATATCATCATCCACTAAGCTTTTCAGCACCAAAATTGTATGAGTTTTTCATTAGTATTTAAGATATATGATAATTGCAGAAAATTGTATGTTCACAATAATAAGTCATCAGTGGGCATGAGCACCAATCTTACATGTATCTATGCTTGTTCACAACAGATCATTTAACATATTTTTCAGTTACTGATATCATACACACTGTACTTTTTTTACTGTTTTACAAAGCTCTTTAGACAAAAGTCTCCTTAGAATTGTAGATGTATTATAAGTTAGTTTTTGACATTCTAGTTGTTTGTGTTTCAGGCTACTGCAGTTCTGTCACAGAACCTCCGGGAGAAAGTGGACGCCATCTCAATCTGGCAAGACACCACTCAACAGACCATTAAAGAGCTGTCCACTAACGTCAACAAACTGCCAGAGGAGGTCAGTCTTATAGTAATCGGAGGGTTCCTTGTCTCTGGGTCAAAGTCCCACACAGCTAAAAAATCAATTTTACTTCAGTTTTCAAGCATGACTGATGTATTCAATTTCTTAACTGATTTATTTTATTTTTCTGTAGAAAATATGCTATTTTTTCTTTTCTTGAAACAAGTGTTACATTGCCATAAACATGGAGATTTAGTGTGAATACAAATTAAGCATAGTATTATTTTTCATTTCAAACCATTTAATTTCACTTTTTTATGTAGTTGTATGCCCTACAAGAGAAGCAGACACTTATGAAGACAGACATGACCATGTCAAAGTCCCACACAGCTAAAACATTCAATAGATTTGTCACCAGTTGATGTATTCAACTTCAAAGCAGATTTATTATATTGTTGTATTTTTTGTAGAAAATATAATATTGTATTCTCACTTATTTTTCCTGATATATGTACTGTATTTCCAAGACTGCAGAGATTTAGTGTGGATATAAAATAATTTTTTTTCTATTTCAAATCATTTATTTGACTGATTTTTCTGTATGTAGCTGTATGCCCTACAAGAGAAGCAAACACTTATGAAGACAGACATGACCAGTCGATTTACCGCAGAGTCTGAAGCTAGGTACGTCCTTTCTCAGAAATGTATTATTGTACTAAATGTACATGTAGTACAGAGTCTAATGATTAGTATGAACCGCATTTGAGGTGTAAACAGTAAATGTTCATGTAGTACAGAATCTAATAACTGGCAAATCCTTGATGTAAACAATAGATGCACATGTTAAGGACAGATGATATAAACAGATTTTTTCTTGGAAAAGAGTGAATATCATGACACAAGTTTAGAAATGTGGATGGTTCTTAGAATTTGTTCTCCTAAGAATTGGAATATGAAAAAGACTTGGAAAATATTAGTAATATTTCAATGAAAAAACAAATATAGACAAATCACATACAGTAAAGGTTTACAGGTGAAAACAATTTATAGAATATGTTAACATGGTGTTAAAAGTGTAATATAAACTTAAGAAAAATATACCAATCCAGGTGAATTTTATTAGGAAAAGCTAAATGGTAAAAATCAGCCTATGTGATATTGCTAATTTTTTGTCATTTTGATCTTCCTCTTAAAATTCACCCAGCTTGGTATATTTTTCTAAGGTTTATATTACACTTTTAGCGCCAAGATAACATATTCTGAAATTTATTTTCACCTGTAAACCTTTACTGAATGTGATTTTCCTATATTTGTTTTTTTATTGAAATATTACTGATATTTTCCAAGTCTATTTCATTTCCCAGTTCTTCGGAGAAAAAATTCTAAGAATCATCCACTTTTCTAAACTTGCGACATGATATTAAATTTTTTTCAAAGAAAAAAATTGTTTGTATCATCTGTCCTTAATATTCCCCTGAGTCCTGTTTGAATCATGAAAAAAAATCAATCTTTGTCAAAAGATTTAATTTTTACACATACTATTGTATGCAATACTGTTATTATGATGAAATGCTCTCTTTGGTTGCTGTTCTTAAAATGAGATACATACTACAAGTTTGATTTTTATACAATTAACAGGACAAAGGAGATTGAGCATCTGAAGGCAGAACTTCAGGGATTGAAAGAGAGGCACGACCCACTTCCTGCCACCAAGTCTGACCTGGATAATGTACGTACCAATGTTGTTACCAAGTATATGTACAAATGTTGTTACCAAGTATATGTACAAATGTTTTTACCAAGTATACGTACAAATGTTGTTACCAAGTATATGTACAAATGTTGTTACCAAGTGTTGTCCAGAAAATTCAATGAACAAATTTCTAGCATGCTAACTGTAAAATATTGTCTTATCTTTATAGTAATACGTGAATGAGATCCCGTTTACATGT
Organism: Saccostrea glomerata; assembly: GCA_003671525.1. NCBI lineage: Eukaryota > Metazoa > Mollusca > Bivalvia > Ostreida > Ostreidae > Saccostrea > Saccostrea glomerata. The sequence goes on along the minus strand of PRKT01000090.1, from coordinate 465,434 downwards.
TGTGTTTAGTGTACCCTTACTCATATTATTGTTGACATTTGTAAATGTTGTCTGTTTTGACTTTCCAACCAGTCCCCCTAATTTAGTATGTGACTTTAAAAAGAACAGTATGTCTTGTTCATCAACCAGACCTACTAGGAGAAATCAGGGAATGCATAGTATGATACATTTTTAACTTTAAAACATGACTGAGTAAAGAATTTAATTTATTTGAACATTTAGCTAACAGCTGCAGCTTCAGATGATCCCAGGGTTTGTCTAATTGTTTCTCTAAAGTAGAAAGTGTTTACCTTAATTTATAGCTCACCTGGACGAAGTCTAGATATTCTCTACACTTTTGGGTTTGCATCCCAGTTTAAGTTTTAGAACGAAGTCCACTTGTTTATTATAGAGATCCATACCACCATACTTGCTTCAGATGATGGATCTGACCTACATTTTTAGATGAGTGACCAAATTGTTGTCCCCCGCTTGAAAAGTAGGGGATATTAATTTGGGTTTGTCCGTCCGTCCGTCTGTCTGTCCATCCGTCTTTCTGTCTGTCTGTAATGCGTTCATTTCCACACGATATCTCGAGAACCATTTGAGCTTTTGCAATGAAATTTTGCAAAGCAACTCCCTATGGACTAAAAAAGACCCCTATTGATTTTGAGGTCAAAAGGTCAAAGGTCAAGGTCATAAATAAGCAAATTCTGTCTGTTATAACACTTTCGTTTCCACACGATATCTCGAGAACCCTTTGAGCTGTTGCAATGATATTTTACATAACAACTCCCTGTGGTCTAAGGAAGACCTGATTTTGAGGTCAAAAGGTCAAAGTTCAAGGTCGTAAATTTATACATTCTGTTGGTATGAAACACTATCATTTTCGGGCGATATTTCAAGAAGATTTTGAGCTTTTGCTATGTAATATTATACCAAAACTCCCTAGGACCTCTCTCCCTCCTCTCAAAATGCCCCGACCTGTTTGTTTTATTAGTGTTTATTGTAGTACATGTCGCTATTTTTAGCACAGGGACATGAGGAGAATTATTACGTATAAAACAGGTTCTTGGTTGACTTTATATTCTTATTACATCTATTAGAACTGTTTAATAAAGGTGAAATTAGACACCATGCATTGTGTAAAATTTTGACAATATCAAACGTGAATATATCCATGTATGTCAATTCAAGTTTGTATACAATTGTCACCATGTTACAGCGGCTCCGTGGTCTAGTGGTATGTCTCACGCTTCAATTGTGAGAGGGCCCGGGATCGCATCTCGAGTGAACCATTTTTTTTCGAAATACTTTTCTTCTTTTTTTTTTACTAAACGATAGTATTCAGCATGTGAAATGAAAAATTTATGAGGTCTGCCTTGTACAAACTCATAATATCCTCATATTACAGTGTGATAAATATTCCATATAAAAAAGAATCTTCTACACATATAATAAAGAATAATCCATCAAACCTTTATATCCATATTGGCATATTTTATTTGCTTACATTGTATGCATACATTTGTATATATTTAATAATTCTACAAATTCAGTGAAGGGGATCCAAACCCCCCCTGAACTGCACATGGTTTACTTTTCCCTAAGCGGGGGACACAAATTCTCTGAATTAGCTTGTTGTTTTCGTAGCAAACTTTATACTCAAAAATAACTGCAAGTCCTGTGGTGACCAAACTTGTATTATATGTAAGATGATGCATCTAAAGATGCACACTATACAAATTATTCATTTTGTGTTGGACTTTGCCTTAGTTCTATATAATATTTGTCCAGGTGAGCCTCATGATCTTTCTTTAATTACTTACTGTGAAATCACAAATTTTTGTGGGGGTTTAATTTTCATTGTTTTCGAGGTGTGAAGAGTCCATCAAATTCATGTCCACCACAAAATGTAAAATGTTACATACATAACTACTCAACAATCCTACATCCACGAATTCAAATCCCCACGAACCAAGAGTTTTTCCTCTAACCACGAAAATTTGACCCCACAAAAATATGTGACTTAACAGTATGTTAAAATGAATATTCAAAAATTTTTGTTGTTGATTTTTTGTATTTCTGGATAGAGTGATATACTGATGATTCCTAGACGTTTGAAATACTTCAAAAATCATATATTATTTATATTTTATTTTCAAGTTGAATTTTTTCTTCACATTTATGTTAAACTACACACCTTTTGATTGATACATTTATTAGTGTGTATAATTAGAGATTCATATATTAAAGATAGAGAGAAATGTAACACAAGCAGATAAATTCAGCTAGGAAATCAGATAATGAATACAAGACATATCAAAAGTCATTTCATTTTTATTACAGAAAAAGGTGTATACTAGAAGATAGTTTCAGTTTATTATTTTCAAAGCCGTTTTCCATTGATGTTTAGGTTCAGGGCAGTGTTCGTAAGTTGGCCGACTCCATTCAAACAGTGAAGACTGTGCTGGGAATGAAGATACAGTCAGAACAGAAACTGGTAGGTCCTTATATCACATTATCTACATAATCAAACATACAGTACACAGACATGGACTGTATCCTGATATAGTGAAATTGATGTTACATGACATTTAACTCGGTTACATTGGAAAGATATAGATCTAAATATGTGGTCATAATTATTAGTCAATGTTAGTATAACATTTTCATGAAGTTTATTTGCAGAAAATGAATCGAAAGAATTTCATAAATTGTTAATCATGTAATGTTATTTGCATACTTAATTTAGAACAATGATCTGTTTAAGTGTTTAGATAAACCTCAGTATTTGTTGTGTGGTAAATGTTTTGTTTTCAAAGCATCTCAGATTATTGTTTTTTTCCCATTTCATTTCTTTTATTATCTGATTTTTTTTCTATTTGAAATTTTGTTTTAAAGGAAATATTGCCTACTTGATTCAAAATTGTTGTCTTTTTTTAGCACCAAATATATCAATGCACACAAAATAAATTTTTAAATGCAAGCCTACATATGTAATTATCAGAGCAAACTAAAAAAAATTAAAAAATGTTATTCTGCTTTGAGTAGTTAGTGTTTTGCATTCAATTACTTTTGGCTATAACATAAAAAAAATGATTTGCGCAACTTAAGTCATAAAAATCATAATAGTCTATCCCAAAAGCAAATTACATTTTTTCAAATTCTATACTAAGGAAAAGACAAAAAAAATCTATACAAAATTAATGTTGCATAAATTGCAAAATAAAGCATATAAGCTTTAATACTGAACAAAAGTACTCAGAAACACGATTTTATTATCATGTACAGTAAAATCTTCTTGTAACAATTATTAATGAAATCAGGAGGCAAAATCAGTGACTTATGCATGATTTGATTATTTTGAGCACCTTTAGATAGATGTTGTCACAGCTTTTGTATGATGTGCTTTACAGAGAGTATCTGGACTAGAGAACCTTCAGGTTCAAGTCAATCAACTCAAAGCAAATGTTGGCATGGGCAACATCTATACTGGCCAGCCTGATTATCGTCAAGAACATGACCTTGACACTGGCCTAGGGTCATGGGATGACCCCACACCCAACACTAGCTCTAGTAAAAACCCTAGTTCTAGTGCAGACCAATACCCAACTACATCTAGGGGTGATGGGAAAGACAACAACACACAAATGGGGACAATTCCAGAAGGTGGGGAAACAAATAGAAAGACCCCAGTCTCACCTAGCAAAGGGGGTAAGGCAAAAACTCCAGCCAATAGCCGAACAGTAACACCCTCTAAGAGTAGAAATGTCACCCCCACTCAATCACGCAATAACACACCAACACAACCTTCTAGAAATGTAACACCTAACACAAGCCGAAAAAAGAGTCCAGCTCCATCTACTGGAAAAGATGGTAGCAATACTAACCGGGACGGAAACCAAGCCAACAATCAAGATGGGAACCAGCCGACACAAAATGGAGATCAGACGGCGGATAGTTTAGCAGATGTGTAGACTGTGGTAGTGGTATGTTACGGCTTGTAGTGTTGAGTCCTGCAGGAGGAGGCTAGAGGCTAACTACTCTCATGCATGTCACCACTGACTAATAACCAGTCCTATAATCCCATCTTGTAGTCTGTTGGTGCTGCTGCATGCTAACTGCTTTTCCTAAATAAGATTTTTTTTTTTATTCCAAGGAATGATTTGATCAAGAGTATGTTTGTTAATTTAATCTAATGAATATTTTGCCTCTTAATTACAAGTTAGCCTTTCTTTTTATTTCAATCCTAAAATAAAACTCTTTGGAAAGAGTCATTCCTTGGAATATTGCTAGCCAACTTAATCATTCTTTTTCACTTTTCAGATTTTAATAAAACTGACCATGTTATCTAACATTTCTTTTTTTTCCCTAATTCTTTGGTGGTGTTTCTAATCAAATCTTGTCTTCACTTATTTCCTTGCATTTAGCGCCAGGAGGAAATTCAAAAATTACAAGATGAAATTGCAATTTTAAGAACTGCACTAGAACCTTTAGTGAAAAAACCACTTGGAAAAAATTTCGTAAAAGGTCGAGGAAATGCAGATGATGTTAATAAATGGAGTGTAGCAAATGCATACAGGTACGTGACCTGAAATTATTTTAAGAATAAGATTTTAAAAGAAAATTGTATTATCAAAATAAAAAAAAATAAAAAATGAGAAAAAAGATATTCTTTTGAAAGCAACTTTGAGATTTTTTTTTTTATAGTATAAAGCAAGGAGTGATACATTTTATTTTGATGATATGTATATATCTAAAGCATTATTTTTAAAAGAATATAAATTATAGTTGTTTCTTGATTGAATTAAGCAATGTTTTTGCATAATTATAAGCAGCAAACGGAGCAATACAAGACATTAATAACGAGGACTAGAGGTTACAGTTTTAAAAAATAAATCTTAAAATTAAGTAGATTCTTAGGTTATTTCAATTCTTTGTTAAATATCTTTCTTCATATTTCAAAAGTGGACTATTTTGTCAGTTTGATAAAAGTATCGAGAGATTTGCCGATGTTGCTGAGATATTTCCTTGGAGAATCAATCGTTCTTTATACCTGGTTTATTGAGCATTTTTTTAAAAAATAAATTATTTCTCTTCTTTTCCCCCACAGCGAAGGTATATACAATTTTAACCGTTCACTAAATACTTGATGTTGTTTTACGTTACAATATTGTATTTTTACTTCGATATATTCATTCCCCATTTTTAAATATTGTTTCAGTGTTAAATTGTATAATATTACATAAATCGTTTTCCTTTCTTTCAAATACGTTTTTAAATAATAACGTGCATGCATGTCTAATTGTTTTCTACCAGCTACAAACGACCTTCTCTCATTTGATATCCCCCTTTAACCCATCACTTTATTGTTGTCACAGTATGTTCGTCAATGTTTATCACCTGATAAAATTTCTAGGATTTTTTTCTAAACGTAGCAAACTTAATGTTGCATGAATCCACTTTTGACCAATTCAATGCAATTCTACTATCTTCCTTATTTCATTTTGATTATTTTGTTTTTTTTTTAAATTTAATTGAAACTTAGATGCTTGTTTTCAAATTATAAATGGAATTATTGTCATTTAAAACGATTATTTATGCAAGCTTTAATGTTTTAGTGAAAATGCATGAATACTTACTCATCCCTGGTTTTTTTCTGATGTAATATATGAGATTCTGAAACTTTCAACTTATAAAATGTTTGTTTTGTTTCAGTCTTTATGATTTAATTTGTTTGTAGTTGCTGTTGTGCTTTGAAAATTTTATGTTGTTTTCATGCAATGCTATACTCATTTCATCTAACACAAGTCTGATGTATGACTATAGTATTGGTGTGTAGATATTTTCTGATTGTTGATATTTTATGTTTCAATATGTGCAGCAAGACAAATTTTTTAGAATGCATATGTAACCAAGTTAAGTTTTCATTTCACTTGAATTATGATGTCATATTTAATTATTATGCCATAAGCTTAATTTCTTCAAATTACTGTGAGTATCGAAAATTTAAAGATTTAAATAGAATTCATAATATCTTCCATAAGTTATATCTGTCATGTTTTTTCTGTTATAATTTTTTACGTTGTTGTCTCATCTATACATCTAAATGAACATCAGTCTAACCACATAACCATACAATCTGGTAGCAAACGGGACATTAAACTGTCTCTTTTGTTTCAGGATGAAACTGGTTGTGGATAGATTAAAAATTGTGTTCATTTCGATGAAGGAGTGAGACACTTTCTTTCAAGGTGTGCATTCTTCTCTTGTTTTTGTTTGTAGATGGTCAAAGTGGAAATCCAGGTTAACATATATTCTTTGGAAAGTCCGACAACAAAAGGCAAATTCAAATACACATGGACAGTCGTCATCTGGCGTGCATTCCTCCGATTCAGACCCATATAGAACTACTTGGTAGAAACATTGCCTCATTGGTAGAACCATTGCCTCATTTTCATATGGACGTCGCAAAAGGGATAACTAATTACTCAAGACATTATTACAAGGAATATTTTCAACGTTACAGATAATTCGATATAGTTCATTCAACATGAGTTGTTTATAACAGTGCTGTAGTATTACAGACTTAACAATGCACTAGTATGCTACTTTCATCTCATGAAAAACGATCATATCCCAATCCACAGTACCTTTAGCAATTTCATTTGATTTAACTAAATCCCTCATTGATTTGGTGAAAAGATCTAGATGCCTTAATGATCATGTAGCACTATATCTAAACGACTGCTCATACGTAGGTTTTCAGGTGTATATTTTCAAAAATTCCTGCAACGAATATTCTATTGATCTTCCATTTTGAGAAGAGAATAATTTATCATCCCAATATGACAGTTTCATTTCTGTATGAAACCTCACTGTATAAAGTCTGTGTAAATCGTAAAAGCAAAACTGCATGCTGTTACTGGGTATAATTCATTTTATTACACGGAAACTTTTAGTATTTGGCTTATACTAAGGAGTACAAGCATTATATTATATAAGAGGATTATTTTCGTAGTTGTCATTGGCTGAAAGGATGTCACATGACATTCCTCCTTTTGCGATAGCGACGTGAAAGCGCGTCCGCGGAAAATGATATCGCACGACAAGCTGTTCGGTTGCACTGAAGTTACGTAGAACGTGACGTCATAATAAAAGAAACGTGATTTTAACCATTGTGACGTAATGAAAGCCAAGTCCGTTGTGTTAGGACTGTGTCGGTGCATTCACTTTGAGTGATTATATAATATAACTATTATGGACTTCAGTGAACGGTCAATATGTGGTTATAAGGACTCATGGCAATTGATATTGACCTCAGACACAGAAAATGATAGCGACCTCGCAGGCTCGGTCGCTATCACTTTCTGTGTCTTCGGTCAATATCAATTGCCATGAGTCCTTATAACCACATATCGACCTACACTGAAGTCCATAATTGTATAATATTAACTTCCAAAACATAATTGCTTATATAATGAAGAAATTGCATAAACGTATCTGTTAAAATTTGATAGTTCACTAATAAATCTTTATCATTAAGGTTTTAGCAGATATGTCATAACAGATTTATCTTGGTTGTATAGTACACACGTGTAGCTCAAGTAGAGACTACCTAGTATTTTTTTCTGTCACTGCAATATGAGTACAAATTACATGTACAACAGTATGTGTACAGATAAAAAGATCGTGTATTTTAGCTTCTCTGTGATATGATTTACATGAAATTGTTGAATTTTTAAAAGTGTAAACTCAATAAAATATATTTATACTAAAAGTTTGAGTATTTGTGATCGAAAAGGGTGTAATTATGAAGAAGGTATCTTTGGCAAAGTTTATAATTGAGGGATCCAAAAATATCAAAACAAATGAAGTTTTAGACACTGCAGTTCAAAGTTTATAGAATCTCTGAATGTAATTTAGATGTTTTAAGTCCAGGTTATGTAGAAGGAGACTGTTTTTTCTACTTCAGACTCAATTTTATAAATAAGAGGTCTTTAGGCGAATATATCCTTCAGGACAGGCCTGCTTCCAAAAACGTTTGGTATTTTTGGGAAAAATTGATTTTATAAAGCAAAACGTACGTCCATGCATTTATGTTTACCTTGCTTTTGAAGAACTTCCTCAGATAAGGCATTCATTCCCTTATTATCAGAGTTAAAATATATTAGTGGAACCGTGGCCTTCTTAAGGACCCCCATTTGATACATAGTTCGAATCAGTGATGGTTACTTACTAGTTGTGTACATTTACCTAAGCATAAACTTGTTATGCTTGAAATCTGTTCTTGGAGTTTAATTTTATGTACTTTTGCTTAATTGTTCATTTTGACAAAACTCCTCCATGGCACCTATTTGGGGGTTTCTGTTTGCTCTGCTTCAATTTTGTATTGTTTAATGGACTTTTGACCTTGTCTCCATATCGTTCACTTTGTATGGCAAAGTGTCAAATGCCATTGTAGGACTGCATTTTAAAATCGTGATGGATAGGCCCATAGGTCTAACTATCTCAAGTCCAGCCTAAATGCTAACTTAGGTTTTAGAAAAGTTATTCAACTTAAACAAACTCCCATGAAATAACCATTTAAAAACTAATTTTTTTTTCTTTTTTGCTTTTCTCTTAAAACTGAGTTCATAACTTTGCATTAATTAGTTCCTCTTTCTTACAACGATATATTTAAAATGATGTGTAATAAGATGTAGCTACATAAAAACTTCAAGAAACCTTTAGAAAGTTTGAAATCATAAAATTTTAATTTACTTAAATCAATATCATCAAAAGGTACTACTTTTCAACGAAATACAACGATTTCTCAAAATAAATTACAGATGGGTTTTTTGACACCATAGACAACTGCATCAATAATATTTATTTATTTATCAATTCATTTGTCATATGCAAAATTATTTTTGTTGAAAATCGTTCCGATTGTACACACAAGTAATCTTAAGTTGAGAATGAAAGGATGCTTGAATCTTTGCTTGATAATATTTCTCTAGTTTTTGGCGATCGGGCCAGTATTCTCATGGTTACCAACTGTGTCCCGTGAGCAGCAGACTATATTTTGTATTCATATGAAGCAGAATTTATTTAAAACCTTATTATTTAGTAGAAGAAAACGAACGTTTTGGGTGGTCTTCAACTCGCCATTTAGATATATATATATTGGCGATGTATTATTAATTAACAATTATAGTTTCTTTGATTTATATACCAACGTTTTATCTTTAATTGAATTTGAAATATAAAAAAAATACCACAGAGTCTGACACATTTGTTTCATATTTGGATCTTTTCTAGAAAAGAAACGTTAATTAGTAACCTTACAACTAAACTTTATGATAAGCGTGTTAAATTAATTGAACATTTCAATCGTCAACTTACCTTACCTATATACCAATATACTCTTATCATTTGTGAATGGAGTTTATTTTTCCCAGTTGATATGATACATGAGAGATTGCTTCACTTACGACGAAAAAGGTGGAGATAACGGACAATATTCGAGCTCAAAAGTCTATTAAACAATACAAAATAGGAGCTAAGCACACACGGGCCTCCAAAACATCAGAAGTGGGATCAGGTGCCATGGAGGGGTGAGCATCCCCTACCAAGTGGTCACACCCGCCGTTTGCTCATTGTCATGATCGGGAAAGAACGGGGAAAATCTGTCGACAACAAAATATGGCCAACAATCAGTATGAAAAAAAATTAAGTCAGCATTTGACTTAATGATAAATTGTATTTGCTGACAAGGTCATTGTATCGATCATAGGACCCAGGAAACGATTTTAAACAAGACTACTGATAATCTTGCTTCATCAACTTGTTTGTCAATAACTTAATAACTTACGTCGTTTTAGAAGTTCATACGTAGAACTTGCTCTTTCGAATAAAATCAACTGAGTCAGAGACATACGGTATATAAACTCCATATGCATGTGACAAAGGTATATTGCTGCATAAGTAAGGGAAGTTGACGATTGAAAAGTAAAAGTCATCACGTGTATAATAAAGCTTCATTTGTTGTAAGATAACCATTAACGTTTTCTCTTGTTAAGATGCAAATATGAAACAAATGTGTCAACTCTGTGGTATCTTTGAATGGAAATAATTAATTTATTGACAATACGTCGTCGATATATCTAAATGTCGAGTTTAGGGCCACAATAAGGAAGGATATGGAGATAACGAACAGTATTTTCTTCTTTTCACGTAAATGATTTTGAACCATTCTGCTTCATATGTATATACATGGGAATTCCAATAGATTGTTGGAAGACCTACTCTCCGAAACCCACGTAGATACGAAAATACGAACAATTTTATCCCAAGTTTGATGTTTAGAGGTCTGTGCTTGATCTGCTCCAGATTTGTGTTGGACTTATGAGCTTGAATACTCTTTGTTATCTTCATATTTCTTTGAAAAATAGGCAATTCTAGTTCTACAAAAGGACACTCCTGTGCTTCGTCTTGACTGGTTCTGTCGTACAGCATTAAAAGTCTTGATGGTCAAAAGTAGTCCTGTATTGAAATAAAACAATTCATTAAAGGGACACTGAAATCAACGATTTTTTAGTTACATAAGTCATTGGATAACTGAGGTTTTGATTTCGCTCGTTATTTTTTGTACCCCCCCCCCCCAAAAAAAAATCCGACGAAAATTCTTATTCCTGAGCATAAAGATGAAAATCCTTTATGTTATATATCCTTTAGTTATGTAATATGGTTATATGCATCTATCGCATTTTAAAAAGCAAAATCACGACATTTTGTTATACTTTTGCTTGAAAAACTAGACATAGACGTAGATATATAGGTGATTCCCACCTGTCGTCTTATTGAGAATCTAAGTTAATGAAAATAGCCTTGTTTTCTACGTACGCCATCCTTGAGTCTGCAGAAACAGTGCCCCAAATAATACCCACTGTTTCCAATAAGATATATAATATACTGTATATAAAAAGGTAAAATTTCGTTTGTTTTAAACGAAATCAAATGGCATTTCACAGCAACGTCTTCTGTTAATGAAAAAAGGGTCACAAAAACAGCATCCTCAAATGAACAACATTAACCCCTTCACTTCCGTACCGGTCAAATTGACCGGTGGCGCGTTAAAACACGACTTCGCGAAAATAAGATCTCCGTATTTATTTTATGGTAGCATGAAGGTATATAAACTATATATCATCTTTTTGGAAATTTTCTCTACTTTTAAAATATCTAAAAAGATTTTGTCTTGATTGCCGGTATTTAATCGATTTTACGTTGTGAAGACAAACGTGACTTTTTGAAAATGGCGTAATTTTCCAAAGCAATTGCCGATTTTCCAGACGATTGACATTTTTTTCCTGATTAACTTTTAAAAGAAAGTATGATATATTCTTAAAGCATATTTTCTCTGCTTTTAAAATATGTAAAAATTATTGTTATTACTTTAAAGTATGTTTTAAAAACAAGAATTTTCTTGCACTTATGTGTTTTTTTCTCTATTTTATTCGTAATGTTTAAACAAAGCTCAGTTTTACGTTTATTTCTGTATTGAAATAGGGAAAACAAAATAAAGCTGGTAAAAGTAGAGAAAATTTCCTTTCCAACAAGCCCTTACAGGCCTTCTTACGCTCAGTATTTTCTTAATTACGATAATTTGAATTTGTGACCTTCGCATAGTTTTTATGGAAAAATTGGTCAATATTTACATGTAACGTCAAGGTCGATATTGTTGTGTCTAACTCGAAACAACAAATTCATTTGTAAGACTATTTTGACCATTTAGATATATTTTTTACTGAAATAAATACATAATACAAAAAAAAAAAGATTTCAAAAAACAAACATATACTATTGTTCTGCCTTTTGTGTGAATTGAAATGTTAATTTATTCATCTACATGTAATTCATCTATATTTCATGTAGTGATATACAATGTTTATAAAAATTGTAGATTCCCTAAACGCCGATCTTTAATAAAAAAAAATCAATCAGATTTTTTATATTATTGTATCTTGTTATACTGTATTCTAAATTTGCAATTTATTTAGATCTATATTGGCACGAAATTTATCAATACAAAAACTCGCATTCATAAATAAATACGACTCATCACTGTATGAGTTGATACGAATTGAAATAACCACGTGTTTCCGCTATGGCAGCAGTAAACAACATGATGGCGATCCGAAATCTGAACGTCAATTTTCATGATTATTTCACGACGAAGATCATCACATCAATGAATCAAATAATACGGACATGCCTTTAGTATTAGCAGGTGAGAATACGTGTATATTGACTGAATAGTTTAAGTTTAAAACGCACTTAGTTCACGTTCTAAAGAAAACTTAAATGTACACATGTACTAGATCTTCATATTTCAGTGTGCGTATTTCGTATTGTTCAGCCAATTTTGTGTTGCTTTTGAAATTTGATGCTTTTGACAATCACTCGTAAGTTCAAAGTAAAATCAAAGTTGCCATAATAATGGATAGTTGTTTTCAGTATGTGTGTACCAGTCAGCCAGTGTGTACATGTACCACTTTCACATTGAATTTTTAGGGTGCTGGCACCATATGCAACAATACTTTCATCTGTGAATACCCACTTGCTAAGCCCACCATGAACTACGAAGGCCAATTAATATGTAAGGACACCAATGAACAGGTAAATTTTTGTTTTGATATTGAAAATTTCTGTATTTCTAAAATTTCAAAAAATAAAGTCAAATTTCATTTGTGTCATTCTCATCATATTGTATTTATACAAGTTTATAAACATTTGCTTTATATTTTGAAAAATAAGTGTTTGAAACACATAATACTAATGATGCTTGATTATTCATACAAACACATTATTTAAACACATAATATCTATTTTAATGAATGCCGAGATATATGGAACAAGCTGTTTTTATAGACTGCTGTTGTATTTCCAATCTGCATAAAGTATGTGGTTAGAATTTCCATTTTCTCAATTTTTTCAGACACTTTCCAATTATCGTACATCATATACATGGGTGGTCAAACTCACTGGATGGTTTATCAACACTCCCATGCTCACAAACAGCCTTGCCCCAGGAATTTTGCCCTGAAGTAACATTGCAGTCTATTGTCTCCTTTCTTTTTACAACCCTGGCAGCCATGCAGGTATGCAATCTATGAAAGCCATGAAGGGACATAGAATTTTTAAAATTTATAAAAGTAAACGGAGTTCTCAATTTATACAATCCATTCTCTCGGAATGACAATCTGTTATAATGAATTGCCAATTCATTCTCACAGATTATCAATTTGTTCCCTCAAATTACACAATCCGTTATCTCAGATTGTATAACTCATTCTCCTAGTTTAAATGATTCGTTCCCTTGGAATGTAAACCCTTCCCATGATTTCAATAAAATTATTATTTATCTGTACATATCGGATATGGTAATACATGTTTAAAGAATAGAATATTGTAGTATTTTACATCCTACCTTTTATTACCCGGTACATATTATGGTCCAAAATGAGAAAAATACATGAACATTTTCAAATCCATATGCTAGTACTGATATTTGTAGAACAAAAAATCTTTGAGGTTTTTGTGTTACGTGTATATTAGAATAATTGAAAGTCCTAAATAGTAAAAGTGAATATGGGTCCTGTGTAATCATAATATTCCTAAATAAATAAATATACGTTGAATTAGTTATGAAAGAGGTTGGAAATGACCGGTTGCTGAAACAAAATAAATAGAACGCACAAATTGATTAAAATGGTTGGATGTATCTGTACATAGAAATTAAAGAGCACAGAGAAAATCAGAAGACTGACGTTGTAACAAATCGAGATCTCGAATTATTAATCTGTGAAAACAAATTACCAGTATGTAATTCGAGATCTCAAGTTATGAATCAAGGGGGAGAATTAGTTATCTGTAAGATCGGATTGTGTAATTCGAGATCTCGAATTATGAATCAAGGGAACAATTTAGTAATCCTTTGGATTGGATTGTCTAATTCGATATCTCATTTTTTACTTTTTTGAAACATTGATGTGTCCCTACATGGCTTTTGTAGCAATCTAATTAAAATTAAATCTTCCATCCACTGCCAGATTTTTTTAATGTCGCGATAGCGTAAACAGAGGCTTTAGTCAGATTGCCATATATGCTATTTGTTTTAGTTCAGTAATTTTACCATGATGGTTTACTACAAGGTTGTTGAATTATCAGTCCTGATACATTGACTTAGCAATATCATTTAACTACTTGAATCACATAATACAATTTTAATTTTAAAAGGAAAATCAAATAAATGTAGTAATTTTAGCATTCTTAATTCTATTTATAAATGTAAAATGATTCATATACACAATGACATGTATCTGTTTCAAAATATTTAAATCTTTTACAGGATAGAAGCTGATCACTTGTACTTGACAGCAAATAATGTCTTGGACAAGTCAAAGACTTTCCTCCAGTCTTACAGAGAAATGACAGTTGATAAAAGAATGGCAGACACAAAGTAAAAGTGCTCTGCAACATTTTGTTGAAGATTTCAGTCTGATTTGGAATTCATCTTGCAATATTTCTGGATTTGTATATTTAGATATAAACTTCACATTTTCAACTTATTGACTAGACAGTTTTGCGTTAAATATTGCCAATGCTATCTATTATTATTATTTCCCTCCAAGACAACATGTCATGTCTTTATTGTACCCCTTAAGCTCTGTTATACCAGAAAAATCTTGTAATGAAATCATTTAGTTTATTTTTTCTTGTTAGATTAAATCCATGAAAATAAAGATTATTTTTAATGGCATCAAGAGAATGGATTTTTTGGTTTAACAAAAAGATTGTATGCATGTTTTGCTAGGGGTTTGTAAGAAGCAGACCAGAATTCTTTGTTGGAAATTTTGTCGTTTGCCATTTTTATCACGTCAGCTATTAGATGATTTATCCATGATTGAAGCATTTCAAAATTGATATTTACTTACAATTTAAAGCAGAATTCTGAACTGATATGACCTTGACCCCCTTAAGAACAAGAGTGTCAAGGTCATTTTTTAATACAAAAATGTTCTTTCATTTTTATGGCCAATATCTTACATACAATATCATAAAATGTACAAAAAGTGTCAAGAATGTGTCCAGAATGTGAAATAACAAGCATGTTTATAGCCAAAAACTTTAAAAAGTTGTTGTTTAGCAACCTTTTAAAGGTCATTAAACAGATATTTGAACTAAAATGATGCATGGATTTTGCAGTTCTGACCCCTTCTTGAGAGTATATTCAGAATTTTCCATTTCAGCATCCATTGTGTAAAATTATGGCAAGAATATTGAAAAGTGTTGAAAAAAATTGATGAAACTTTTGCACTCATTTGACCTTTGACCTCCTAAAAATAGTTCTAATGAGGTCAAACTTTAAGACAATTTATCTGCTGTTCGTCCCTTGTACTTTTATGACCTCACATCTAACTTTTATTTGTGCTGGGATGCATAAATGTGTCTAGGATGAGTAATAAACGAAAATTCTTGCCCGAAAATTAAAAAATTCTGGGTTGCTAAGCAACCACTTTTAAGTAGTTATATGCAGAATGGAAAAAAAAGTTTATATGTTTCATGTAGTACAGTATCATGCTCTTTTGTGAGTATATCCAAAATTTCCTATTTCGACATACATCATAGTAAATATTTAGCTTGAAGATTAAAAAGTATCAAAAAATCCCATAAAATTTTGCACTTAATTGACCTTTGATCTCAATTTTTACTTATAAGGTCAGATGTTGTGTATCTGAATAGTCATAAAATATCATCTCTAAGACATTCCCTACAAAATGGTATGCAATATACTTAGCTTTCTCCTTGAATAAAAAAGTTGGAAATAATTTAATAATGCCATATCAAAAAGTCTCCAAAATCACCTAAAATGTGCCGGAAGAGAAAGGGTTAAAAAGGTTTTGTATTTCGTTGGTTTCAGAAATATTTACTTTTGTTTATCACCAGTATTCTTCTCATTGTCCCTTATTCTCGCTATCCTTAGAAAAGTAATACAATTATACAAAGGGTCCATTAAACAATGCATATTTGGTTGAAATTACGCTTGAATAAAATAAAATTTTATCAAAGATCCTATATATTCTTGTTAAACTTCTGCCTACATAACAAATGTTCACTTCTATTTCAGTGTACAAGTGAATAAAAAATAATGCCAAGGCAGAAAAATGTAGTTCCCGTTTGAAATAACTATTTTTAATAAATGACTGTTATTTCCATTGCCAATAGGATGTTCGCTGCAACCCACCCTCATTAAGAAGCTACATGTATCTTACCATCAGTTTCAAAGTCTATATCTATGTAGGAAAAACACTTGTACATTCTTCCAAAATAAAAACAGACATGCATTTTTTTTATGCATGAAATATTGAAATAACGAACCCTATTTAAACTCAAAAGTCAATTTTAACAAAACAAATCGGGAGAAGATCTAACACTATTTGTTTTGCAAGCATCTGGTTTATTAAAGATCATGCATGAAAATCAATTTGAGACTAAAAGACATCCCCTTGAATGTTGAGGGGACAAGGCTGCTCCTGAATTCATTCAGAATTTTGTTTTGAAAATTGCATTTAGTGAATATATTTCGAAGTAAAAATAGAAGTTTCAAAAATATACCATTTGATGCATCGAAATGGGTAAAAAAAAAAACCTAAAGTTTCTTTACTTAATTGAAAAGAAAACTTTTTTTTTGAATTGTCGTTATAATTCTTTACTTTTTTGCAATAAAAAAATTAGAAACCGTAGTTTTTATCATTTCTGATTTTGTTTAATCAATATTTAAGGTCAGACGAGACGTTCCTCAAAATCTGTTTTGTATATCTTCGTAATGTATGAAAAATATTCAAAATTTTAATAACATTCTGATATCTAAAGCAGTTTCTAAACGTTTTCGGAAAATCCAAACACTTAACCATCTGAAATTGAAAAATTGTTTTTCTTCCCGAAAGGATTATATCAGAAAAACTACCTCTTGTAGCTTGCAGAAATGCCTGGTAAGGTACCTCAATTTTTTGTGAGTAAACATGTTTAAGTAGCAATACTTCAATGACAAACTCTTAGAAAAATTTATCTATTATTAAGGAACGTCTCATCTGTCCTTAAATGTAATACAGGGGTTTACGCTGTTGAAACATTAATTTTGTTAAAACAGCTCTATATTTTCTCGCCTTGCTTTATAGTGACCCAAAGGAAAACCTTAGAAGAGGGCTGACGAATGACAGTGGAGTGATCAAGGACATCTCCGAAGAGGATGAAGATGATGAAGAGGAAGATGAAGAAGATTCCGAGGATTCCGATGAAGGCGTCTTTTTCAAAAAGCGCAAACCAACCAAACAAAATAACTACGACTCGGAAGATTCCGATAAACCACCAGCCAGAGCTAAAAATAAATCAAAAGGTCGTCAAAAATTACCCAAAAAAGGAAAGGGTAAACCAAAAGATAAAAATTCTGAATCCCCTTCGAAAAAGCAAGATTCAGACGATGAATCCGATGAAGGAGTCTTTTTTAAAAAGAGTAAATCCAACAAACCTAAAAAGTACGACTCGGAAGATTCCGACGAACCTCCAGCCAGAACGAAAAACAGAGCGAAAAATCGAGACAAATCGCCCAGAAGAGAAAAAAGTCGAAATCGATCTCCACGCAGAACTCCCAGTCGGTCACGTGACAGATCACCAAGTAGAAATAGATCACGAAACAGAAGCAGAACACCAGACCGTAGACGGCGAGGAAGAACTCCCAGACGATCGCGGGACCGCAGACGAAGTAGGACACCAAGTAGATCGAGATATCGAAGCAGAACACCAAGTAGATCGAGATATCGACGACGAAGTAGGACGCCTAGTAGATCGCGAGGAAGGAGGAGATCACCGAGTCACCGAAGACATAGAAGCAGAACACCTCGTCGATCTCGCAGCCGATCCCGATATCGATCCCGAAGTCGGAGAAGGAGTAGAACTCCCAGACGCAGGTCAAGGTCAAGAAGGAGGGATAGAACAAGAAGCCCTTCTCGAAGAAGAAGGAGATCGACATCTGAATCTCCGAGGCGGAGAAGATCACGAACACCAAAAAGGAACAAAAACCGAAGGAGACCTCCATCGTCCGGAAAGAATCAATCAAAGAACAGCAAAGACGAGAAAAATTCGAGTAGAAAAAGACAAGATAAGGACGACCCGTGGAACAAAGACGAATACGATAAGAATCAGAAAGAAAGGAGGAGACGGGATAAGGAGAGGAGAATGCCCACAGATTCTGAACCGGACTCTGAAGACAATAAGAACAGAACACGTCGAAAATAATAAAACAACACGAAGAATCATAGTATACTCAAGTAGAACTGACAAACACCATATTATATAAACGGCTTGCACTTATTTATTTTTTAGATATTTGTCAAACAGTTTGTACAGGCTTTAATTATTGCTAGCGCTCTCGAGCGCTAGCAACTACGTTAGTCCAAATTCCTTGAATACGCATGCTCGGCCGCCATGGCCGTGCATTCTGGGAAAACTGTGAAAACTACTCCAGATAGACCGTACGATAACAATTTCGTTGAATCATGTTGTAGCATGAAATAACTGTCTATTTATTGTGTAGCTTACACTTTCAAGATAACTTCATATTCATAATATTTAAATTCTGGATTTTTTTTTTTTTGCTGACGGAAAAGCCCGAGTCATTATCTAATTGTTCTAAACAATGACAAGGAGTTTTGTTCGTTTGTTTTTTTTTTTACAACTAAGCACAACCAAAGATAGATTCTAATTTCTGATTGGTCAATTCAGCCAATCCTACAAATTCCATAAACAGAAGCCAGAATTTACACTAAAAATAACGAATAAATCCACTATTTGAGTTTAAAAAATTCTGATGTGTATGGCTTTTAACCTAACACATCTTGACAAAGATGACCCAAAGGACCAATTAAGGTACTTCACATGCGTTCTAAACTCTCTGGACTTTTTACACAAAATACACTTTGAGTTATTTTCTATATATTCCTTTCAACTCTCATGTATTTTCTTTGCTAAATTGCCAAGAAATTCTCTTCTTTAAATCAGCCCATACATGCAATGTCTCAATCGGCATCTTCTTCACATTATATAGAGCACCCCCCCTCTCCAGTAAAGGTCATATATGTTCCCTTGCGCCAAAACTCCAATAGGTCACCCCCCCCCCATGTTTCTTTACCTTTACATATGTCTATAAAATGGATACGCTTCACAAAACAATAATAAATTTATCACTCTTCAGCCTCGATAAAAATTAAAGAATTCAGCAAAATAAATCACTTGACCACGGATCTTCCTTTCTGTGTTTAAAAATTGCTACGGCGCTAGCTCACCTATCTTTTTTAAAGATAAGCTTGTTATTTCTTAAGCCTGTTTATCATGTACAATTTGATGATAAGGAACTCCGATCCATTTCATATGGCACAGTTTCCTTGGAGAAGGCACTGGAAAAGGATGACATTCTACTGTATTTCCTTTTATCTTGACATAATTTTAGTAGATTTTTTCGCTGCTTTTTGACACCCCATTTCATAAAAAGAAACAAAATAATGCCGATACTCTATCTGGATGTATTCAAATGATCTCTTTTTTAATACATAACCAATTTTCCATGATTTACTTTTGCTTAAAAACATTTTAAGAACTAGAAGTTTATATTTTGTATTAGCTCAAATTTGATAGCGATGCGATAAGTGAACATTCATTTGTCGATTTAATTTGTTAAAAGTATAAATAAATAATTATTTCCATTTTATTATTTTGTCTTATTGACATTTCAGGACGTATTTTAATGTTCTTTTTAAATGCCTAAACACATATGTATACTCAGTACTATCTGTCATATTTAGATTATATAGGAATTTGTTGTTTTATTTTACGATTTCTATAATATTACAGCAAATTAAGATATAAAATTCATTTATCCCATTATTTGTCTCTTATCAAAGACAAACATGTTTGCAAGGAAGTATATTGACAAAAATATTAAATAAATTATTGTCTATTTTTTAAAGCCCAGGCTAGTTGTTAACATTGAGTGGGACGTTTCAGATAATAGAGTGTTTATTAATCTATTCATAGGTACCCCTAATCTTTAACTGATATTAGATTACAGTAAGAAAATAGACCCTGTCTAAAACGAAACTAGACAGAGATTTCCTTGAGAAGAATTCTTTTTATTTATTCCTCAAAATTAACAATTTAATTCCCGGTAAACTGTAACACAATGAAGGAGTTAAAATCAAAAAAGAAGAAGAAACATAAAGCAGGGAAGAACGATGATGAAGTTGACAATATGGTTGGTTTTCGTGGAAAACAAATAAGTGAAAGTGACAACAACGCAATCATACAACAACAAAACTTTCCAGACATGGACACGGTAGATTTCGCCGATGCCGCCGAAAACTCAAGACAAAATGGAGAGGGCGATCGAAATGTGCTCAGAAATATGGTGGGAGTCCGAGATGAAAACGTCACGCTTATCGTTGATGAAAACACTTCTACGACAAATGATAAGATCGACATCCAACCTTATCCATTTACCATTTTGGACTTCCTTGGAATAGCTCTTTCCATAGTACTCTTTGTATTTGATGTTGTCACGGATATTCTTCTTGCCTTGGAGTACAACAATCACGGTAGAATTGCAGAGTGTGTACTTACGTCATCAGTTGTGATTGCGTCATTTCTGGTGACGGGGTCCTTAAGCACCATTTGGTACTTACAAGACGGAAGTGGACCCTTTGGAAAAGTGAGGAAGTTTTTGTTTCTTGTTGTGGCCTTCCCATTTTCTACCATTATCAGGTATTATATGCTAATATTTTAAATCAGATGTACTTGACAAATTCTTAAGTAGCATAATAATCCATAAAATACACTTAAATTATTTCTTTTCTGGCGAACTACTCTTTAAATATCTGCACTTACAGTCATTAACTTTACTATTTACCAAATTTTATATTTTTATTTTAGGAACTTCTCTTATTTAAAACATGGATGCTTAAGTCGCAGATCCAGAGATAAAAAGATGAATAGGATTCATTACAATCAAATGATAATGACTGACATGGATGCCAGTTTTCTACGGATGTTCGACGCCTTCTTTGAATCCGCACCTCAGTTGATCATTCAGGTTTATATTGCTATCCATGACACGCCCCAACAAGCAATACACTTAGGCAAGTAAAAGGGAAACGCTTATTTCTGATCAAGTATGTGTTTCTACCTTAATTTTTAAACTTGACAACTTTATATTTTATATATTTATCTTTGGGACCGGGAATGGGAGTAGACGGCCCTTAGTGTACCGCAACTTCAGGAAATCAATAATTTCTTTATCTGTTAAATTTTTAAGCATAATTTTATGTAGTACATTCTTCGAAGTCATAGCCAAAAAGCAGTTATCTTTTCATAAGTTATAATTATATGTCTGCGACTTGTCTTCGTCTTGTTTCATTTCTTGATACAATCAATACATACATGTAATATGTACCACACTTATTGCACCAAACTATTTTGATAAAAACATAAAGTACTTTAAAGCGGGGAAATTTTTAATGAGACTGGAATACAAGTGTTTTATTTGATACATAAGAGGTTCTATGAAGCATTGATTAAATGTTAAGGTATTTTCCCTCAATATCTTGAATTTGTTATTTTCCTGAGGACTAAATAGGAATTATTTTCCAGGGATTGTCCCAGTGCCTTAGCTAGGATATATATCATTTCCAATAATGTAGCTTGAAGGTGTATTTTATGATGCATGGAACTGTATTTATCATCAAGTTTGAATTTGAATGAATATTCGAATATTTATATTATGGCTGAAAAGATGTTAACATTTTTCTACCTATTTTAGCAAGGTTGATGTGATAACTACTTACAGATGATTTACATTGATTCGATGTTTGTTTGATTACAGAACTTCTGCGAGCTGTAACCATAGCGTCCTCTTTAGCAGGTCTGGCATGGTCGGTGACGGGATACTACAGAGCGCTGCGCATCTTTAACGCAACTTCCGATCTAAAGGCAAACACAATCTGCGGAGCTATGGGATACTTCCTTTGGCGAGTGTTCGAAATCGGACCAAGAATCACAGCAATTGTAATGTTGATTTCAGTCGAAGGAAACGGTCCCTACTACATAATTTTCGGGGTTCTTTTCCATTGGATGATCATGATAACAGTTGCATTTTTCAGAAATGTAAAAGCATATAAATCAACACTACATAACATTTTATTCATTGTGTTCATTGGATTTGTGCAAATCATATCCTTCATGAACTTGAGCCGAAAAAAATCTCGAGTTCTTGTCATAGCGTATTACTCTTTGTTCCATCTGGAGAATGCAGTGATGGTAGCACTGTTTGTATTTTGGGGTGACGTGGACAAGTCGAGCTGGGTATATATAGCCACTATATCAGTGGCCTCATCCGGGGTTGTTCTGTGTACTCTCTTCATGCTGATGTATTATGCACTGTGTCACCCTAAAGTATCGTTAACATGTACACGCAAAAACAACAAAGACGGGATGCAAATTGTGTACAAACCTAGTGATAATGTGTAATTTGAATTTACAGTAACCGCTAATGTTAAATGAAAATTATTACGGTGATTAGCAAAACACGAGTAAAACACTTTTCTGCAAAATCAAATAAGCAGAATAAATATTTTCACATTAATAACCTTGTAATTGAAGAAGGGTCTTATAGAAACATTTGAAAGGAAGGAAGGTTTTGTGAATTTGTAAAACCAACATTGAGGATAGATCTAATTTGGCCCCTTATAAAAAGAGGTGACTTTATTAAAAGTATTCCTGAAAAAAAAAAACATCTGCATTAATGTTTGAATTACTGAGTGTCCAAAACTTTTCTGAGCTTTGTAATATGGAAATTCTTTGCATTTAGCTTTTAAGTTAAGACATAAACAAGAGGCCAACTGGCCTCATAGGTCACTGAGTATCATGCATCAACTTTCCAACTATTGAATTAGTTGTGTTTTAAACTAAAGGTCATGAAATTCACAATTTTGAGCGAGGCACCATTACTTATCATAACTATACACTTAGCTTTCCTACTTTGGTTACTTAATACCCAGAAGTAGATCAGAGTACAAAGAGAAAATGCATTTCCACTTTATATCCAGTTGTGCACCCTACCATACATATACCACTAACCCTGTGGGGCATATATATTAGGGATGGGTATCGCCAAAAATATTCGTATCGCGATATATCACGATTTTTCCCACAATATCACGATAATATCATGATATTTTTAAAAGCAGTTTTTACAATGATTTTATATGAAAAGTCATTATTTTGCTAAAAAGTATGCTAGAAAAACAAAATTTTACTTTCTTGGCATTTTTATGTAAATAAAATCAATTATGTTCGGACGGTAAGATGCCGTTCTTTTTACTTTTTACAACATTTTTTTATACTTTCTGTAATTGTAATTTGAAAGATTGAACAAGTAAATTGATAATTTCTGGACTTTATAATATGTACCTAAAGACCGGTATTTAGGTCTCCGTATCACGATACGTATCACGCAACAAAAAATCACGATATACCGGTATACCGATAAAATCGCACAGCCCTAATATATATATCATAATTCAGGAAATTTTATCATAATTCAGGAAATTTCATCATAAATGATTGATAAATACCAAAGAGCAGATTTCAAAGCAAAAAAGAATTTTCAAATCATGTAAACCCACCCCCAAGGTACCCCTGACCCAGGGGCCCTGAAATTAACCATTTCGGAAGAGGCACCTTTAATCATCATTAATATGTACGTAGATCATTGGCATAATACCCAGATTCATAGGAAAAGGCATTCAAAGAATTCATGTATTTTCACTATATAATCATTAGAGCCCCACACTAACACCAGAACCCCTGACCAAGGGGACCTGAAATTCACATATCTGTAAGAAAACTAAGTACATAGTTCACTGGTTTAATACACCAGGAACAGAGAAACATATTTTCAAAGAAATAAGCATTTTCAATATATAATTAACACTAGTATAGCCCCGACCTAACACCAGAACACATGACCCAGGGGCTATAACTTTACAATTTTGCAAGAGGCAGTCTTATTCAACATAACTATGTACTTGGTTTGTTTATTAGATACCTAGGAGCAGGAAAGAAGATTTTCAAAGAAATAATGCATTTTCACTATACATTTATAATCTATATAGCCCCGCCCTAGCACCAAAGAACCCCTGACCCTGGGGGCCATGAAATTCATAATTTCGTAAGAGGTAGCCTTATTAAAAAATTATGTACTCAGTTAGTTGATTTAATGCCCGGGAGCAGAGATAAAGATTTTTAAAGAAATTATGCATTTTCACGATATAATTAATATAGCCCGCCCTAGCACTAGAACCCTTGACCCTAGGGCCATGAAATTTACAGTTTTGGTAGAGGACTCAATGCTGATTACAATCATGCAATTTTACAGATTGCATTTATTTTAATGGTTTTGGCCCCACATCTTAGGCCATAGGGGCAGGGACCATGAAATTCACAATTTTTGTTCCCCTTTACCCATAGATGCTTAATGCCAAAATTGGCTGAAATCGGTTGAGTGGTTGCAGAGAAGAAGCTGAAAATGTTCAAATGTTAACGCACAACGCACCACGACGGACGAAAACAGATAGCAATGGCTCACCTAAGGGTACTCAGGTGACCTAAAATGTTATTTATTCTTTGTCAATTCGTCAGTTCTATATGTATATCTCTATAATTTGCTTACAATGTATTGTTCTTTTTAACATTTATTAGTCTGAAGTGTCATACTATACATTTGTTTTGTTATATAAACGTATCCAACGTTTTCCTTTAAAGAAGCTTCATGTAACGTATACTTATTTTTTCTGTGTATAAAAGAAAGCTATAGAGATAACAAACAGTATTCAAGCTTAAAAAATCAGTCAACAATACAAATTTTGAAGCTGAGTGATCACACTCGCCGTATGCTCTTAGTTTTGATCGGGAAGTAACGGACAATCCACCGCAATTAAGTGTGCAATGAAAAAATCAGACAGCATTTGACTTAATAATAGAATTGCATTTGCTGATGAAGTCATTATGTAGACTATAGATCTTGCGAAGTTATGACTTTCAACGAAACTGTTGATGTTCTTTAAATTGTTTGTCAATAAACGGCAACGTTGTTGAAAGTGTTCGTACGTAGAGCATGTATTTGTGTATATCAACAAAAGGTAGAGATAGACTCCATATATGAAGGTGACAAGGGTATATTGCTACATATGCAAGGGAAGTAGACAATAGAAAAGCTGAATTAATCACGTTTATTAGTCATATAGTTTTGAAGGCTTCAAAAAGCGTATTTCTTTTTATAAAACATCGATCAATTCGAATAAGAAACAGGTGTATCAGACACTGTGGTATCTTTTATTTTATTCTCACTATTCTAAATGTCAAGGCAACGGCAAGTTTTTCTTTTTCTCATGTCTAAGGTTTTGAATAAATTTTGATTCATATGAATACAAAAATATAACTTTAAAAATTCTATATGCAGAATATAATATTATATTGAATACAACAAAGGTAAATTGAGATCGCTGAAGTCGCTTTTATTAAGTTTACTTGTTAATTTGCCATCAGTGTCTCCTCCAAAGAATATCAAAATAAGAAATAGATATGTCAGATTTTGTGATGTCTTTTACCCCGAGTTCAGTAGAATACATCGAACCTACGTGCGATTAATTGAAACTTAATATTGTTGATGGATATACAACGTCTAAATGTTGACTCTAATTATTTTCATGTAGAAAATTATCAGTAATCCAAAACACGTTTTAAACAATAGGTTAAAGATATCAGCACCAGAAAAATATTTTTCAAATAACTTTGAAAGTAATAATCAAATTAAATGTTAGCAAAACGAGGCTTGAAATTGGAACTTTCTCGTGATAGTATTTTCATGTCATGCATCTTAATTTCTTATTTAAGGTTCTTTGAAGACCTAAAAACGTTTCAGCCAGAAGTTGACGTTGACTTTGTTCCCTAAGAATCAAGCCTTAGAAGTGATCTTTGATGCCTTGCAGCGATAATACCAGCCTTCGAGCTCACATGAGCTGAAAGCCCCGGTGAGCATTTCTAAACAGAAAATATTTCCGATGTCTGACCATTGGCCAATTTAAACCAAACTTGCATCAAAGAATTCTTTTATAGAGGAAATTTAAGTTTGCCCTTTTATAAGACAAGATAATAAATAATTCGTAAAAAAAAAAATGGTGGCATCTTTTAAAATCTTTTTCTCAAGATTCATTGGACCAGAAAATATGAAACTTATGTGAGAGCTTAAGGGGACGAAGGATGTATGGTCACATGACTAAGTTTAATTACGTCCTAATCTCTGATAAATATGTACAAAACAATTTTTTATATCACGACTCCTGATGGTACTTGGAGGTAGGTGGGGCCACAAAGAAGGGTCCACCTTTTTCATTGGAATGTATATAAAAATGTCTTTAAAAAGTCTTTTTTAAAACATCAAAGCCACTGTTAGTCTTATAAATGAAGAAGCAAGTCTTGGTACCTTTGACCCCAGTTTGTACAAATCAAGACCCCGGATGTGGGCGGGGTCAGAATATCATAGGAGTATATAGGAAATATCTTCAATGCTTTTTAAACAGAAAAGCCATTATAAGTATTCTCTGGTAGTGTAGTTTCAAGATTGTTCAAAGACCCCAAGGGGTAACATGGGGGGGGGCACAACGGGAGACTAAAGTTTTACTTATGAATATACAGGAAATGTCTTTGAAAATATTCTTTTTAAGAACAGCAATGCCATGGTCAGTCATATTTAGATGGAATCATTCTCAGGTAGTGTAGTGATTGTTAAAAGCAGAGATGGGGAATCAAATTTTAATGTACAAATATATGGGAGAAGCGTTTCAGAAACAGCCACTATTATCAGAAGTATCGGCAGGTAGTAGAGATTCAAATTGTTCAAAACACGACCCAAAGGAATAGAGTGGGGCTACAACGGGCAATCGATGTTATATATAGGAAATTAGGAATACATACAAGGAAAAAATCTTGAAGTCTTTTGTTCTTCAACAGAAAAATCATGATTAGTCATAATTATATGGAAGCATCCTTAGGTAGTTTAGAATGAAGCTTGCTAAAGTTTGCTTGAAATATAAGATACCATCGAGTCTGACACATCTGTTTCATATTTGGATATTTTACTAGAAATAGACGTTACTGATTATCTAACAACAAATCTTTAGGATAAACCTGATGAATTTAACTTTTCCATCGTCAATTTTCCTTACATGTACTTCTGCAGCAATATACATTTGTCACCTACATACGAATTTTATATCTCTCATTTGATTAGTTACGTAAGAGCATGTTCTACATATGAACAATTTCTAAAACGAGGTAAGTTATTGACAAACAAGTTGATGAAGCAAGAATATTAGCAATCTCGTTTAAAGTCATCATTTCGTAAGTCCTATGGTCGATACACTGAACTTGTCAGCAGATACAATTTATCATTAAGTCAAATACTGACTTTTTTCATACAGGTTGTTAAACCATCATTAAGACACTGAGTTGTCCATGGATTTCTTCCTTATTTCCCGATCATGACAAGGAGCACACGGCGGGTTTGATTGGTCGGCATGGGGTGCTCATTCCTCCATGGCACCTATTCCCACCTCTGATATGTTTTGGAGTTCCGTGTTTTCTCTGCTCAAATTTTGTATTGTTTAATGGACTATTGTGCTCGAATACTGTTCTTTATCTCCAAATATTTCAACATAATCCCCCTGGGTATGATGGGTACATAAAAATTTATCAAAGTTTTACATAAGAATATGTAGGAAGAAGAAACTGCAGAGGAACAGAGGGTCCATAGTCGTAGGTGAGCGTTGTGTCCAATGGACCTCTTGTTTCTATATCTATTTTATGATAATTAACATAAATAGAAGAACAAAAGCGCTGATTGAGTATAAGAACAATTTTCTCTGAATGCCAGGGAACCAATGGATTTTTTCTTTAAATCTTAAAATACTTTAGTTGATCAACTTTCAATTGGAAAATGCGTAGAGGGTGCTTTTAGTTTCATGTCTTAAATATATATTTGAAATTGATAATTTTTCCTACATAATATGAATAACTATAATGATTAACTTTGAAGAAATCCCATCAATAAATATACATTACTTTGTGAATTAAAAAACATTTTTGTGGGCATTTTCAATTACTCAACTGCTGATTTTATGAACCTTAGGATCGGACTTCCTAAAAGTAAACTTATGTTTTTGTAATCGCAATCGTTTTTGTTATTTCTTCGTAAAAACGTTCACTTTTACATTAAAACAGACCAAAGTTCGATGGCAATGAGAGCTGAATTTCTTCGGAACTTTCTATTTAGCAATACTTCAATCGACTGTAGCACAATTTGGGATTGATTTCTGTACTCCATATACATTTGCCTATTAAACATCATTCAGTACATATTCTAATGCGAAGTTGATAGTGTAAAGCATTAACTTATATTCACGAGGATCTCATTTATTTCATTGATGGTCAAGTTAATTCAGAAAATGGCTTCAGTGATGGCTGAGATACAAATTACCCGACATTGATGATAATATTCATATACCCAGTGGTCTCTTTATGTAAATATCTAGACAAGAATGTCTATAGTCATTTTTATGAGTGCATTTCAAAACAACTCGTACCATAAATCAATGTCATAAACTATTCTTAATTTTTTTTTTCATCTACTCTAAGGATAGAATATTGGGGAAAATTGAGAACAAGTTCCTTGATTTCCATTCTCTTTAGATTTCTAAACCGTCAGCCATTATGCAATCTTTGAGATCATCGTATTTATGTTTTGACATCCATCAGTCAACTGTGTCTTCTATTAAATGATCTGTATAAGGAGAAATCAGGGATTTCATTTTTTTTTATTCTGCCTTATATTCTATAAAAACTATCCTTTAGATATACAGCATGCAAAAAATTGCTCTTTGCACAATATTAAATTAGTGAAGCCAAAAACTAAAATTGTGAACTCATATATGCTTTGATTAAAAAAAATAATAAGCGAATACTAGTATTCTGTCTTTTGTATAAAAAATATTCTTCAATTTCTCAGTCGTTAACATCCCTTACTTATATAGCATATTGGTTTTCTACCGATTCTCAATAGCTTGCTCTACTGCTCTACGTATGAACAATTTCTATTCAAAGCTATTGATAAACAAGTTGATGAAACAAGGATATCAACAGTCTCGTTTGTCGTCATCATTTCGAAATTTTATGATCAATACAATGATCTTCTTAGCAAATACAACCTTTCATTATGTCAAATAAAGCTGCAGATCTGTAGAGTTTTGGTTCTAAATATTTGTCTTTGACCATAACGCTACAGATCCCGTAATGCAAAAAAGATGAAATTTACGGCGCAATATTTTCTGCGCACTTTTGGGGAGAATTTCTCAACTTTCTAGCATTGGTCAATCAACTACAAATGTACCTTTTCACTCCCTAATTCTAGACCCATTTTGTAGCCAATGTATAAAGTTTATTCACCTCCCAACCATTTATAGGTGTCTCTACAGGCAATAAACTCGCTTGAAGTGAATTTTCAGCAATCTTACAAATAATTTTAATCAAGCATGTTTATCACTTGTAGAAACGACTATAAAGGGTTGGGAGGTGGATAAAATATACAGATTAGTTAGATAATGTGCCTAGAATTAGGATGTAAAAGGTAGTTAATTGACCAATGCTGGAAAGTGGAGAAATTCTCCCCAAAAGTGCGCAAAAAATATTGCGCTGTAAATTGCACCTTTTTTGCATTACGGGATCTGTAGCGTTATGGTCAAAGACAAATATATATAAAACCATAACGTTACAGATCTGCAGCTAAGTCAAATACTGACTGATGTTTTTTCATGCTAATTGTAAGGCCATACAAATTTACACACTGAATAGTATCCGGATTTTTCAGGGTTTTTTTTTCAGAATCATGGCATGGAGCACAAGGCGGGAGTGACCGATCGACGTCCCTCAAACGAACAAATCAAATAACAATCAAGGAACAAGGGAAATTGAGAAGTCACAAGTAAAATAATCTTTTGCACACGTAGATTAGTGAAAACATTTTGCCGCAACGCATGCATACATGTTCAATATATAATTATATTATCATATGTACATTCATTTATGCAAACCTTCTTAAATCACAGTCTCCAAAGAGAAAAGAATTTATTTTTCATCCGTGAAATACAGGGAAGGCAATTAAGGAAATTTTCTTAAGTATGATGTAATGTATCTTAAAATGCCCAAAATTCTCTGGGTGGATTGTTATCCTTTTTCAGTCCAGTAGATCAGGGATGGGGTAATTGAAAAAAGTAATTGTAATTGACTGTAATTGATTACATTTTTTGAAGTAATTGGATGTAATGTAATTAATTACAGTCAATTACAATTACTTTTTTCAATTACCCCATCCCTGAATACTAAGTACTTTTCTTTTCTAAGGGGGAAACCACTTTGACACCGAAAATTTTTCACCTCTGTCCCTTTCTTCAAGACAATTTAACCAAAAGGAAAATCATATGCATTATTCATTATTTTTTTCAGAGTTGTAATGATTTTATTAACAAAACTACATTAACATAAAAAGCCCTAATGCCACCTAATTACTTGAGCGTACCTCAATTTGATAATGATAATGCATTCCCTGTCGACAGTCCACCCGCCGTAACCCGTATGTGCTGATCAGATATACAAATTAATCCGCAATCAATTGTTATATATACAAGTAAAGGGTATGACAATTGTTATGTGTATATTATGCGTCATACTTCTTATAAAGGGTTTTTTAAAAAAGACAGTAGATCCCATTTTGGATCTTTTTGCGATTCCTCTACCAAGCTGTAAAGAAGTGAATTCAAAATATTTTACAAGCCATAGCAAGATTGACATAACAAATGTAAGATTTTATAAAGTACAAAATCAAGGCCTTAGTGTCATGAATCAAACTTAAAACAACGATACAATTGTGTCACCGTTCGGAATTTCACATTTATCCGGAGTGTCACTAGTATTATAATAACCTTACCAATATAGTAATACAGCGATGTCATGATCAGTATACGATTAAAATACTCTCTGGTTAACATTGTAAGGACAGACATAATTATAAAGACAGATTTGATTTGCTAAATTCTGCAAATGGCAGACCAATCAAACATGTTCTCAGACGTGAATTAGATCAGATCAGGATTCAAAATAGTACACTCGCAGCTGGACACCAAGTAATGTATTTTTATATTCTGCGGGTCAAATAAGGTCAAATCAAGGTGCAACTTTTCCTAAGTATTAAGAATAAAATCAAAATTTGTGAAAGTGCAAGGATGCGTCAATCAAACCCATCCAAAAAATTGAAGTTTCAATAACTTTTACCTGAAATAAGATTTTCAATAGGGTTAATTTCGTGTGAAATGCTATTAAATTGTATAAGTCGTTATATTATACAAAAAATATTAACTTCAAATCTGTGTCCATGCACTTTAAGATATCAATAATAAATAAATTTACAGCTGGGAAAGAAATAAACATTTTATAAAACTTCAATTTGCGGCTTTTTCTGGACTCTTAAGTCAACCAATTCTTCTAGATAAAAATACGGCTCGTTAAGGAGCTTAGTTTATCTATACTTTCCATGGCACTTAGTTTTTTCTTTTTTCATATACTTTTTAGTTTAAAATTTAGAGGTCTGTTTGCGCAGGGCCAGCGTATAATCATCAAGTTTGATGGAACGCTGTAATATGTAGATGTAGATACCGGTAATTATTGCCCATCGCTTTATCAACTGATTGTTAAAAAACATAATCTCAACTACCGGTACATATACGGATAACTTGTGTGTTAAATAACCAGATTGATTTTCAGCCAAAGGATTTCGAAGATGACTCATCAAATTGAAAAAAATCAGTTCTATTTTTATTGCTGTAGCAGCTATCTTTTAAATTGGTAGCTGCTAGATTGGTAGATGAGTAGGGTTGGCTTCTTGTACAAAAGGTTTTTGTTTCTCAAATAAAACATTATAAGATCATCTCAATCTAATTAAACTTATATCTTTGATAGTCGCACGCGTGGCGCAGTGGTTAGAGCGAAGTAAGGAGTTGGTCCTTACGTCGCGGGTTCGAATCCTAATGTGGGACATGGAGACCGGTCCTTCGGATGAGACCGTATAAATGGAGGCCCCGTGTCGCAGTAGGTGCTGACATGAAAAAGATCCCTTCCTGCTCAATGGCCCTAAGTGTCGAGCATAGGAAAAATATGAAGCTCTCCACCGGCAAGTGGTGGCGTCTCCATATCAGTGAAAAATTCTCTCGAGGGACATTAAACAACGTACAATCAATCAATCAATATCTTTGATCCAATCCAGTTAGATCGCCACTTGATGTAGCGATCTAACTTGAGCGAATCAAAGATCTATTTTCAATTAGATTATTTGCAGATAAAAATATAAAAGTTGCCTGTGATTCCACAATTAGACACCATGATACACTATTTTGCCTAAAGTCCTCTACAATATATTTTTTTTAATTTTTCAGTTCAAATTCGAATATGACAAATGTCATATACAAAATTGAATTTAAAAGAATACAACTTTTGTAGAGAACACTAGAGGCAAAGTATTTAATAAGGTTTGCTTTAAAACTGTTTTGTTTTAAGATTAATTTGAAGCAATGCCTCTCAGATCGAAAGGACATGCCCAATCTACACACAGATTTCAACATCTTGTAGATTTTTATGACTACAGTCTGCATTTAACACCCCGTGCCCGAGCTTGCGCACGCATTGTATTTTTGTGTTCCAAATGTTTTTTTAGTTATAGAATACCAATAAATCTTGAGAAATCAGTAATCGGAAAACAAATAGAACTAAAGGATATTATAGTCATAAATCTCAGAATCAAATTTCTATGTCAATCCCACCCAGAACAGGCAAAAGATCAAAGGGTACTCCAGCTACTAACTCGGAATTTACAAGAGAGTATTTGTGGATCTCAATTCAATACTTAGTCCTAAATCAAAGGCCATTATCTTTGCATTCAACATTCACTGACAATAAAGTCGCATCAGAGTTGATTAAAACTGCTGATAATCTGGACAATTTAATTTATACGTGATGCTCCTTTTTTCAATGGATTTGCTGCAATGTAATGATGATGTAATTTTTATGATTTATTACTTTAGCAGCATCAATATAGTACTCGTTTTGTTTTCTCTAATTCGGAAAACAGATGGAAAGAAATCCATATATGCTATACTATCACTGAAAATAGACGCTTTCAGCTTATGAATAACATAGCTGAATGGGATACTAGTACATTGTATTTCTCTAATGGAAAAAAGTACGAAGAATTTCTCTATAACGACCGATTCCTGAGAGGGTTCATATTTGAGGTCTATAGCGAAAAAACTTCAGGAACTGTCAGGCGTATTTGTCTTAAACAATAATATACAGTTATAGAATGGGTTTGAGGGAAATAGCAATTTTATGGTCCCCCGAGGGAGGAAACTATTTCCCAAGGCGGCGAAGCCGCCGAGGGAAATAGTTTCCTCCCGAGGGGGGCCATAAAATTGCTATTTCCCGAAAATCCATTCTATAACTGTTTTATTATACCGAAACAATCAAGGGCAATTTAATTTTTTTTTTACCAGATATTCCGACTTAAAAAAACACTGTAGTGGCATAATTACAAATGCATGCGATTTAACATATTTTTTGATGCATTTTAGTAATGCATCGTGTCCTTAAACAATTCAATTATTTTTTAAACAGTATTTTCACTGATATTTTGAAGAATTATCGGTTTCTTCATTTCGTATTATTTTGACATCGCATGTCGAAATGTTTTGACGTCATAGTTACATTGCGAATAACATGACGTCACAGACTCGAGATTCCTTGAACGCTCCGCCCACTGTACACTTTGATTGGTTAAAATTACTAATAAATATTCATGAGGGAGTAGTCCCAGGGAGTAGCTCTGATTTTCCAGGGAGTAGTCTTCAGATGAGGGAAATTGTCTCTTCTCGGGGAAATAGACAGTTTTATTGTATTAATTTTATATAGAGTAATTACAGTAGAGGTATAATAATCTCATTCTATATGATACAATATCATCACTATTAACTTTAAAAGTTAGACGATATAAGATATTAAATTTATTTTTTTAATAATATTTTTTCGCGATTTGATTGAACTTAACTTTAAAAGTTAAAACTGATTTGAAAAACGTTCTTTCCATTTATATCAGAATAGCTGTGTAAATTTTCATATGCATCAAAGTTCTTAAAAGCATTGTAGATGCACACTTGACTTATGTATATTTTAAGTCTGTTGTCAAATATAAACACGTGACCTCTTTTAAGAATACTCATTCATGTTATGTTTTGTCCGTTTATGACTGTAATAAATACGGCGCTGATAAGACGGCTCTTCACTCGACATTGAGTGGTGTAAGTCGTTCTTAGGTCGGGGGCTTCCGCTAATCTTCCTCGGCCACACGTTTATCTGATCTGAAATCTTCACGACAACACGAAATGATTGTTGCATCTCATAATATGGCCTCCATTTTCTCTGATTCAAAACTGTAAACACAACAACTTCCTTCCGGGGGAGTGAAAATGAAGAGTTAATTTGTATCGCTTTCGGCAAAACTGGGGCCATGGAGGGATAAATGGATTTCTTTAAAATAGTTTTTGAAATAAAATAAGACATTTAAAAATATTTTATAAAACACTGTTTAAATCATTAAAATAATCATCTTTATTGAAATTCATTTTTAAAAAATGAATGCTGTTTGTACTTATCGTCACAAAGAACTACTTCCCCTTCCTCGGCCCTTCGCTTCTGCATTGTTTACCTTACGGTAAAGCCCATCGTGTTTGATGATATTTACATACGATTCTCTTTGTATTAATTCCATACCCTTATAGTTGGGTATTTGATCATGTACTTATGAATCTAAATGTGAAACTGAGTCAAATCCAAACAAAATCATGGCAGCCAAGATTCTTTACTCTAAAATATTGACATAGCTTAAATTTGTTTAGAGAACCATCGATCGAGGGGGGAAAAAGAGCGAGAAAAAAAGTGAAATCGCCAAGAGGAAAGCGAGGATATATTGGCTTCACGCTAATGACATTATATTATAATGATAATGGAAAGTTCTCTTGCTTGGACACGGGGAGGAGATTCCACAGATCTGTAAGGAGGAAAAAAGACTGATGTCAGGTAGGGGAAAAATCATTTATTTAGATTTAAAAGTCGTGCATTGTTGAATTCTTCAATTTTATCAATCGTCAATTATCGTACCCATTTGTTTTCAAAATCGTTTATATTTTTATATCGTCAGCTTTCCGCTTTCTAGAGACATTATAGATTATTATTAATATCCCTGGTGTTTCCTGGTGAAAATGATAATTGAATTTGATATCTATTTTACACCTTTTTTTCATCCATATACACTGTACCATTTGCTTGATTATATTTCATTTTATCACAACGCGAATCAATCATACATGTTCGTAAATCAAAAGATGTTAATGAAAGTAAATACAGTGGTATCCCCGTGAGATGGATAATTTAACAGGTGTCCATTACATAAGCCTACAGGATTAAAACATTCTTAGCAGGTGTTTATACATACTTTAACAAATTACTTACGTAAAGTATATACTATATACATCCTTGTGGAAAAGGTTAGTGAATCTACGAGTTCCATAGTTCTTATTTTTAATCATAGTGGTATTGCGATGAAGAAAGAAACATAAATTCGAGTCTGCTGTAAACAGACTTAACTGTGTTACTTTTTCATTTGTAAAAACAATTTTCTTAAAAATATACCGCTTTTTGATCAGAGCTTTGACGTATTACTGAATTTTATGACAAACAAAATATTTACCCAGCCTTGATAAACAATTCATCGTTGGAGTGCATACTGTCCGGTCTTTTGATCTTATTTATTTTTATATTTAGAAAATTAAGTTAATTGCACAACAGAGATTATTACACGTAGGTGTGAAAGCTTTGAGGATTATTAACTTGAAAAGAAAAAATCTCATGGAAAATACCCAGGGAAACAGTAATGCAGATACAACTGTATATCCAGTCTTGACAATTGTGTAAATAGCGTGTACTATAGATGTGTAAAGCAAGTGTTAATTATGACTAATTATGTTACACATATATGTTAAAATAGGAAATCTGAAAGAAAAGAAGAAAGGAAAGAATAAAGAAAGGGATACATGATGCAAAGTTTTGCAGTTTACACTATTTTTGAATGACTTAGTTTCTGTTTTAAAAACTTGATAAAATTCGATATATTATACAGTAGTGAAGAAGAAATTACAAGTTGTAGTGGCATAATTACAAATGCATGCGATTTAACATATTTTTTGATGCATTTTAGTAATGCATCGTGTCCTTAAACAATTCAATTATTTTTTAAACAGTATTTTCACTGATATTTTGAAGAATTATCGGTTTCTTCATTTCGTATTATTTTGACATCGCATGTCGAAATGTTTTGACGTCATAGTTACATTGCGAATAACATGACGTCACAGACTCGAGATTCCTTGAACGCTCCGCCCACTGTACACTTTGATTGGTTAAAATTACTAATAAATATTCATGAGGGAGTAGTCCCAGGGAGTAGCTCTGATTTTCCAGGGAGTAGTCTTCAGATGAGGGAAATTGTCTCTTCTCGGGGAAATAGACAGTTTTATTGTATTAATTTTATATAGAGTAATTACAGTAGAGGTATAATAATCTCATTCTATATGATACAATATCATCACTATTAACTTTAAAAGTTAGACGATATAAGATATTAAATTTATTTTTTTAATAATATTTTTTCGCGATTTGATTGAACTTAACTTTAAAAGTTAAAACTGATTTGAAAAACGTTCTTTCCATTTATATCAGAATAGCTGTGTAAATTTTCATATGCATCAAAGTTCTTAAAAGCATTGTAGATGCACACTTGACTTATGTATATTTTAAGTCTGTTGTCAAATATAAACACGTGACCTCTTTTAAGAATACTCATTCATGTTATGTTTTGTCCGTTTATGACTGTAATAAATACGGCGCTGATAAGACGGCTCTTCACTCGACATTGAGTGGTGTAAGTCGTTCTTAGGTCGGGGGCTTCCGCTAATCTTCCTCGGCCACACGTTTATCTGATCTGAAATCTTCACGACAACACGAAATGATTGTTGCATCTCATAATATGGCCTCCATTTTCTCTGATTCAAAACTGTAAACACAACAACTTCCTTCCGGGGGAGTGAAAATGAAGAGTTAATTTGTATCGCTTTCGGCAAAACTGGGGCCATGGAGGGATAAATGGATTTCTTTAAAATAGTTTTTGAAATAAAATAAGACATTTAAAAATATTTTATAAAACACTGTTTAAATCATTCAAATAATCATCTTTATTGAAATTCATTTTTAAAAAATGAATGCTGTTTGTACTTATCGTCACAAAGAACTACTTCCCCTTCCTCGGCCCTTCGCTTCTGCATTGTTTACCTTACGGTAAAGCCCATCGTGTTTGATGATATTTACATACGATTCTCTTTGTATTAATTCCATACCCTTATAGTTGGGTATTTGATCATGTACTTATGAATCTAAATGTGAAACTGAGTCAAATCCAAACAAAATCATGGCAGCCAAGATTCTTTACTCTAAAATATTGACATAGCTTAAATTTGTTTAGAGAACCATCGATCGAGGGGGGAAAAAGAGCGAGAAAAAAAGTGAAATCGCCAAGAGGAAAGCGAGGATATATTGGCTTCACGCTAATGACATTATATTATAACGATAATGGAAAGTTCTCTTGCTTGGACACGGGGAGGAGATTCCACAGATCTGTAAGGAGGAAAAAAGACTGATGTCAGGTAGGGGAAAAATCATTTATTTAGATTTAAAAGTCGTGCATTGTTGAATTCTTCAATTTTATCAATCGTCAATTATCGTACCCATTTGTTTTCAAAATCGTTTATATTTTTATATCGTCAGCTTTCCGCTTTCTAGAGACATTATAGATTATTATTAATATCCCTGGTGTTTCCTGGTGAAAATGATAATTGAATTTGATATCTATTTTACACCTTTTTTTCATCCATATACACTGTACCATTTGCTTGATTATATTTCATTTTATCACAACGCGAATCAATCATACATGTTCGTAAATCAAAAGATGTTAATGAAAGTAAATACAGTGGTATCCCCGTGAGATGGATAATTTAACAGGTGTCCATTACATAAACCTACAGGATTAAAACATTCTTAGCAGGTGTTTATACATACTTTAACAAATTACTTACGTAAAGTATATACTATATATACATCCTTGTGGAAAAGGTTAGTGAATCTACGAGTTCCATAGTTCTTATTTTTAATCATAGTGGTATTGCGATGAAGAAAGAAACATAAATTCGAGTCTGCTGTAAACAGACTTAACTGTGTTACTTTTTCATTTGTAAAAACAATTTTCTTAAAAATATACCGCTTTTTGATCAGAGCTTTGACGTATTACTGAATTTTATGACAAACAAAATATTTACCCAGCCTTGATAAACAATTCATCGTTGGAGTGCATACTGTCCGGTCTTTTGATCTTATTTATTTTTATATTTAGAAAATTAAGTTAATTGCACAACAGAGATTATTACACGTAGGTGTGAAAGCTTTGAGGATTATTAACTTGAAAAGAAAAAATCTCATGGAAAATACCCAGGGAAACAGTAATGCAGATACAACTGTATATCCAGTCTTGACAATTGTGTAAATAGCGTGTACTATAGATGTGTAAAGCAAGTGTTAATTATGACTAATTATGTTACACATATATGTTAAAATAGGAAATCTGAAAGAAAAGAAGAAAGGAAAGAATAAAGAAAGGGATACATGATGCAAAGTTTTGCAGTTTACACTATTTTTGAATGACTTAGTTTCTGTTTTAAAAACTTGATAAAATTCGATATATTATACAGTAGTGAAGAAGAAATTACAAGAGTACTGTAAAACAAAATATTGAAGAAGTGATGTAAATCAGATGTGGATACTTATAAATTCCAAGGAATTTTTGGACAAATTAAATTCACAAGATTTTACCAAAATCAACAACTTGAAAACTTACGACTTTTCGCGTTTATACACAACCATTCCCCACGATAAATTTAAGTCCTTTAAGGCTTTTTGGTATCATTGACAGCTGCTTTTTCAATAAAAATGGAACTCGTAAATTTACTTGCCTTATCATTGGTGATTTGCAAAATTATTTTGTTAAAAAAACGTTCTAATTGTACACACAAGTACTCTGAAGTTGATATCAAAAAGATGCTTTTTAATGGAAAATATATATGTTGTTTTTTGGAGACCAAGTCTTCCAATAATCTTTTGGAATTCCCATGGGTACCGATTGTGCCCTGTTATTAGCAAACCTATTTTTATATTCATATGAAGCAGAATTTGTACAAAATCTTATGCGTGAAAAGAAGAAAACACTTGCTGTAGCCTACAACTCGACATTTATATATATCGACGA
The DNA here is from genome assembly GCA_003671525.1 of Saccostrea glomerata. Classification (NCBI taxonomy): domain Eukaryota; kingdom Metazoa; phylum Mollusca; class Bivalvia; order Ostreida; family Ostreidae; genus Saccostrea; species Saccostrea glomerata. The sequence continues at coordinate 425,737 of PRKT01000090.1, read as the reverse complement.
CGTATGTCAATTAACAATGGTAATTTCCATTCTTATGTCCATGCGATAGTCCTTGTGAGCTTGAGATAAAAAGATACCACAGAGTCTGACACATCCGTTTTATATTTGGATCATATTTTACTTGAAAAGACGTTAATAGTAATCTAACAACCAAGCTCTATAATAAACATGATGACTTAAAATTGAACTTTTCTATCGTTAACTTCCCTTACTTATGTAACATATACCTTCATCACCTGCATACGGAGTTTATATATCTCAGTTGATTAGATACGCTAGAGCATGCTCTACGTATGAACAAATTCTGAAACGAGGTTATTATTAACAAACAATTTGATGAACCAAGAATTTCAGCAGTCTCGTTTAAAGGCATCATTTCGTAAGTTTTGTAGCCGAAACAATGGCCTTGTCAGCAAATACAATTTATCTTGAGTCAAATGCTGACTGACGTTTTTCATACTTATTGTTAGTCCTTTATTTATACACTGAATTGACGACGGATTTTTTAGTTACCCGTATTTCCCGGTCATGACAAGTAGCACATGACGGGTGGTACCGATCGTCAGGGGATGCATACTCATTCCTCCGCTGGTAACTGATCCTACCTCTGATGTTTTGGAGGTCCATGTTTGCTCTGCTCCTATTTTTTATTGTTTTATGGACTTTTGATCTTGAATACTGTTCGTTATCTCCATATGTTGCATATTTGAATTATTTTAATTCATGTGAACATCTACCTGTTAAATAAAAATTTTACAAGGATTTAAAACCCCAAAATACAAAATTAACCCTTAATGGCTACTTTTACCTCTACTGGTTTATCAAGATAAGGCGAAATTTAATTTGTCTGCAGTATTTTGTTACACCGTTGGTTGTCCTTATACAGAACACCATTACCCAGTCTTGTACTTGTGCACAGGAAATGCATAGCAAAAATAACAAGAAAGGCGCAGTTTCTTTAAATTCATTTTGGATAAAATATAACTCTTTCATTTTTCTATATCTATCTAGAGATGTTTAGTTTGAATTCTCACTTAACAAGGCCGGTAAACAAACGGGAAGATGTCGTGGTCATTTACTAAGTATTGGTTGCAGACTTTATCATAAACCATTGCGTCAACGATTCATAAGAGGTCAGCAACTCAGTTAACAAATAAATGTGACATATTACATGTCAAGCTGATAAAGTGATTGACCCTTGAAGAAGTTGTGAATCACGGAAAAAAGCATTTCCAAGCGAGCACCGCCAGTCAACAGTCTGTTTTCTCGCCTGGATTTAGATTTTTAATCCAATCGTACGTTGAATCAGTAGAAGCCTCCTGCTGGTCTAATGCTTATTAAGGTTGACATATGTCTGCTTCAATCCCAGAGGCAAACGTATTTAGACCAATACCCCCACTGTATTTGCATGGCTTAATTAGGCCTGCTTACTGCTAAAGCTTGTTGTCTATGGAGAATGCACTTTATGTCACGAATTCGTTAGAAGAACAACCATATCAAATTGATCAGTTTCTTTTAGACAAAGCGACAAGTATCATGTCATTGAAGACATAAACAACAACAAACATGAATATTATTTGTTTAATTAACAGAAAACGATATATAGAGAACATTTAGTATGATGGTTGAGGATGATGCTGATTATTTTCAGATAAAAACCACTTTTTGATGACTCAGCGAAGTTGCTTCTTCCTCTTCTCTGGACTGTGTTAACTCTGCTGCGCATCTCGTTGTTATTTACCTAATTAACTAACCAATCAATACCAAGTTCACTTAATTTGGACACTAACTATGTATAACATGTGAAGGCTGCACCCATGGAATTACACGTATTGATCATAAACAGATTGTTAAGATCATTGAATAAACATATTTCTTTCAAGAAAAAATTGAATCTGCATGAAACATTTTTACTCCATTGATTAGTTTGAACATATTTTATTGTAAGATGTTGCACAAGTTCTTAAACCTACGACCGTCTCCCTTGATGCATAGTTCTTTTGCACCGCTATATCTCCCAGTGGTTGTTTTTTAACAATTCGGCGCACAAGTTTCTTCGTAAAATTCTCATTTTGAAAAGTTTTTTCCCAGATTAAATACTGATTGGTGAAAATCGCATAAGCCCTTTTGTGAAAAGGTCAATGAACTTATTCATAGTGTATGATCATGTGTGTCCGTCAGTCCACTACGAACAGAATACGTGACAAACAACAAATGACTTACAAATCAATACAGGATCATTAATGATACTTATACGGGTTCAGAAATTTTTTTACCTGACTTGTGAAGCCTGAATACATTTACATTTTGTTGTATAAATCGGGGAGTATTGTCTGGTTTCTGACCACATGAAATATCCAAAGTATATAATTGCTTAAGATTAAGAATTAATTAAGGATTAAGAAGATCATATTTTTCTTTCCTTCATGTATTTATTAACTATAAAATTGTGAAATGTGTTTTAAGAAATAAAGCATGTTTTATGTGAACGGCGGTGTATGAATATATTTTCGTTTCTGCAATTTAAAATTACTACATACCTGTTAAAAATGAATAAAATAATTTTGAACAATCAAGGACCTAATTTTTCTGAAGTTACTAAACTTATAATAATAATTGACCAAAAAAAAATCAAAAAAATGTATATGCCAAATACTCTTTATATATATTTTTTCAACAAACTAAAATCTTGTAAGCTTTTGAAACCTTTCTTCCAGTCTAAGAGCAGGATAGGGTCAAAATTTTGACATTTTTTTTCTCTTAAATATAGTCAACATTTTTTGATTTTATTTATATTATCATTATTTTCATTTGGTAGAATCATTTGAGAGGACCTAGTGGTATCATCTTTTTAATAAAAAAAAAACTCAATCTTTGGAAATAGGAGTAGGTAATACATTATAGGGTATAATGAGTTTCTGTACTCTAGATGTCAATAAAGAAAAAAACATGACTGGAATCTCTCCTTTAGGATGCTCAATCCTCAGGTTGAGCAGATTTTTGTTTGGACCTTTACTTTCTATAATTCTGCATCTTATTTAAGTTCTTACATTACATTTAGATTCTACATTTGAAATTAAATCATATTCAATTAAAAATTCCAAATAAATGAGATTAAGCCATGGACAATATTTAGTGGCGGAAGGATTTAAAAGAAAATGATCATTTTTCCCTTTAGAAAAATTTACAGTACTGTTAATTTTAAGATTCCAATTGATCCATGCTGGTTGCACTCAGAGCTATTTTGTGCTGTGAAAATGTTTTATGCTGGTTCCGAAACATGTGTTTAATTAATTTTTATGAATTCTATTATCATTTTGTGACAAATACTTGTATAGTAATTATGTTCTTAAAGTCTTGGACAAAGAGAAGCAAATTTGAATTTATGCTAAAACTTTTCAGTACCTCTAAAAATTTACATCATAGACTCCCAATTTCAATTTTTCTTTTCTGCATAACTTTGGTCAATTTTTCCGTCAAGTTTAAGACTTAAAAATTGTCTTGCTTGTTAGATTATATTGTACATTTTGTTCCATGGTGTTTCAATTTGGTTAAAAAATATTATTGGAGAGAGGATTTCAATGAAGTGATTTCAGATAAAGACACACTTTCAGTACAAAAGGGTCATAACAAATTAAGCTTTTGTTTAAATTTGATAACACAATTAAACTTGATATAATTAGTCTCCAGACTTGGCGAGGTCCACGCCACTTCTTACGTCAGTTTACATTCTCTGAGCTCAGTTTGTTTTATCATTCAGAGATTAAAGATGAAAGGAGTCCCTGATTTATTACGTATGTACATAATATTACTTTGATTTACAACTAATCATTAAGCGTTAATTTCAAAGAATTCTAACTCCTTTCGTTCTGTAAAACGCACACACACATATACATATACCTATCTAAAGAGACCCCCTATCTAAAAGTAAAAAAAATCTCTAGAGACCGGAAATTAGATAGAGTATATAAAGTTGAAACCAGAATCAATACTGAATCTTCCCATGGCGATTCCATTGTGATAACCCGTAATTATAAAGTGTCGCCAATTCACGGTTTTCATTGCTATAGTAATACTTGTCTGGTGCCGTAAAGAAATAAACGGGAGCTGGCAGCAAATTAATAAGTATTCATCAGGGAGCATTCAGTATAACAATGAAAACACTAAAAAGATATTATATTTGTATTATACATGCATGTATGTAAACATGTATGTAAGTACATGCTTCGAGCAGTTGTCATTTACAACGAAGTATACAGCATTTCCTGATTTAGATTTTTATCGCAACTAATTCTAAGGCTGCCTTCTCTTTAAGTTGAAAAGTACAAAACCAAGATTTTTTAAAATATCGGTTGTGTCATTTCTTGTTAATCCTGCTATTTTATGATTTGAACATATTTTATTGATTATACTATACAAATGGGATTGGGCAAAAGTTCTAAAACTTATTACGCCCGTTCCCTACATATAAATTATACCAAACATATTTACATACATGGGTTTCAGCTTAATATCAAATAACAATAATAATAATAATATAATAATAATAATAATGTATAATAATCAGAGTAAAACACATTCAATAGAATACAGATTTACAATTCAAAATAATTATGATATCAACCAAATCGTCCTGACTTTTTTATGAAAGTTTGTACAATAGAGAATAGGTATTCATTTTCAAAATCATTTAACGATTTGTCTCCCCAGAGTAAGGTGTAAGTATCGACAGTATGTAATTTACCCATTCGCAAAAATTTGTCAAAAAATTCTTTCCTGGCTTCTGTATATTTTTTGCATGAGAAAAAATAATGATGAGAATCCTCCACTCTTCCACAAGAACATAGTGGACTCAAGATTACATTACATCGAAAAAGATCGCTATTAAGCACACAGTTATGTCTAAGCCTCGTGTGTATTATATTTAAGCGTCGATTTCCATAACTGAAGTAAGAGGGTGGCATTTGTTTCTTGAAAGAAATAGACTTTTTAAAAATAGATAACGAGGGAGAATTTCTTACATTAAGAGGTAATGAGTTCCATTCTTCAATAACAAGGGGAACGAAAGTTGATTTGTAAGCTTGCAATCTGCATTTGGGTATGTTATAGTTCTGCGAGTTTCTCGTACTGTAACTTGATGAATTACATCGTAAGTTAGGGATTATATCAGTGAGATATTCAGGAACTTGGTTTTTATCAATTTTATACATTGTAGTTAGTCTGGTCTTTTTCCTTCTTTCATGTAATGGTTCCCATCCAGTTTCAATGTAAAGTGCATCTTTAGAAGCTAACAGAGTTAATCCTGTGACAATTCTAGCAGCACATAATTGTAATTTTTCTAATTTTTCGCTGTCACCTATATTACATCCACCCCACACCAAGGAAGCGTATTCTAACTGTGGCCTAATAAAGGTTGTGTACATGAGTGAAAGAGTTTTTCGGTTGACAACAAATTTAAGTTTTTTTAACAAGCCCAATTTTTTATATGCATTGGCTAGAATAGTATCAATATGTGTAGACCAACTAAGATCTTGCGAGAAAAAAATTCCTAAATGTTTATGAGAAGAAACAAATTCTAGCTGACTTTGCTCGAAGAAGAGTTTAGGATAAATAACACTTTTTTTCAGGCTAAAAAATATTGCTTTAGTTTTAGTAGGATTGAATTTAAGAAGCCATTTTTTCGACCAGATTTCTAGCTTGTTAAGATCAGAATTCAGTTTGTTTTCAATAGTATTAACATTTTTAGATGACTGTTGTAGGGAGTTATCGTCTGCAAATAATCTACAAAAACTTGTCATTTCTTCAGCAACATCATTAACATATATAAGAAATAATAGAGGTCCTAACACTGAGCCTTGAGGGACACCGGCGTGTATAGGTTTTTCGTCAGATAGCAAGTTTCTGTATAAAACTCTTTGTGATCTACCTTCTATGTAACTCTTTAACCAATGAAACATATTTCCCTCTATACCATAAGTTCTGAGTTTGAACAAGAGACCCTTGTGCCACACACGATCAAATGCTTTAGAAAGATCACAGAATATCATACAACAATTTTCACCATCATCGATGGCTTTAACAATAGTATCATATGTTTCTATTAGTTGATATACAGTGGAATGACCTGGTAAAAATCCAGCCTGGTATTTATAAAAAAGATTGTTGTCACGAAAGTGATTATACAAGTGTTTGAATATGATTCGTTCCATTATTTTACCAATACAACTTAACAGTGACACAGGTCTATAATTAGACATAACAGATGGATCATCTTTTTTAAATAAAGGGAGAACATTGGCAACTTTCCATTTGCAAGGAAAAATACAATCAACTAATGACCTATTAAACAATAAACATAATGGTTTTACAATAGTATACATGGTGGATTTCAACATCTTGTGACTAATATTATCTGGACCTATTGCTTTGTTAACAGGAAGAATTGAAATAATATCTATAATCTCTTGTTCATCAATACAGACTGTATCAAATGGGTTATTGCACACAGAATAGAAATTAGGTAATATGGCGTCATTTTCGTCAATACAAGTGATAGAAGCAAAATAATCATTTAAAACATCTATCTTCTCTTCATTTGTAAAAGCCACACATGCATCACCATTAACAGAGGAATACTGTAGAGGAGGAATATCGGTAGTAGATTTTACTTTAAATATATCTCTCAATAATTTCCAGTAAAGTTTGGAATTATTTTTACTTGCGTCTGTAATATGATGCTCTATGTTATTATGATAGTTTTCAATGGCGATTTTTTTCATATTGTTAAACTTATTCCTGCATTTCTTATATTTTTCCCAGTCAGAATTTCTTTTTGTCCTTTGGGCCCTACTAAATAATCTATTCTTGTTTCTATGTGTTTTACGCAGAGCCGAATCAAACCAAGGTTTATCTTTCGGACGAATTACAACCGATTTTTCAGGAATACATTCCTTTACTTTATTCAAAAATGTTGATGTAAAATTTTTCGTTGCTTGATCTATATCAGGTGCCTCAATTATAAGCGTATTCCAATCAGTATTTTCAATGAGAGAATTCAATTTATCCATATCTGCGTGCTTATATAACCAAACCTTTCTTTCATATGATTGATTTTGAATAACATCTGATTTAACAAAAACATATGTTCCTTTATGGTCACTTATAAAATTATCAACATGAACAGTTCCAGAGTGAAGCACCTTGATGTCTGAGCTAACCAGAATTGGGTCAATAAGCGTGCTCGATCTACTCGTGACTATTTTATAAAATGCTTCTATTATTTAAATATGAAAGGTTTTAACAAGCAGCGTACTTTCCTGCGTTATCTGCAATCTAAAACTTAAGGCATTAAGTAATGTAATTATTTCATTGATGGTAAGAGTAAGTCATCACAACGTGATTTTTCTAAACCGAAAACGACTTATTATCCAGTGCAGTAAAAACTGAAATCTTTAATTAGTTTCAAAATAATATTTTGAAAATAATTAAAGATTTCAGTTTTTACTATTCTGGAGAGTACTAGAGTTAAGAGAACCGTTGCTTTAGTCATTAATTTATGCCTTAAAATAACGATACAATTTTCTTTTAAAACCAAGAGCATATTATTTTTTCCCAACAATACAAGTTTACAAAATCATGTATATTTTAGAAGTTATGTTTTGATCTACAATGAAATATGAGGATAACAAACAATATTCAAGCTTAAAGTCCGTTTAAAATAAGACGGATCGGAAGCAGAGAAAATATGAACCAATAAAACATCAGAGGAGGGTTCAGATGCAATGGAAGTCTTAGAGTGAGCATATCATGTCCACCGGTCACACCTGCCGTGTGCTCCTTTTCGTAATTGGGGAAAATGAAAAAATCCGTAGACAATCCTGTGTGTAATGGACAAACAATTAGTGTGAAAAAACAGTATTCATTTGACTAAATCATAAGCTGTATTTACTGACAAGTTCATTGCATCGACCATAAAACTTGCGAAATGATGACTTCAAATGAAACTGTTTTTATCATTATTTCACTAACTTTAGATACCGTTCATACGTGCACGTGGAGCAACTGAATTAATTGAGAGACTTAACCCCAAACATAGATAATAGAGGTATATTGCTACATAAGTATAGGAAGTTGACCATTGAAAAGTTTAAGTCACCACGACTACCATAAAGCTTGGTTGTTAATTTACCATTAATACCTTTTCAAGTAAAATATCCAAAGATGAAACAGATATTTCAGACTCTGTGGTATCTTTTATTTCAAACTCACTAGGGTATATCGAGTCGACGTATTAATAGAAGTTACTATTGTAAAAAATAAAATCTGTAAATTTCCTATCAGAACAAGGAGCACGACGGGTATGACCGGTCGGTAGGGGATGCTCACTCCTACATGGTACCTGATTCTATCTCTGATGTTTACAGGTCCGTGTTTGCCCTGATCCTAATTTGTAGTGTTTGATGGATTTTGACCTTGAATACTGTTCGATATATCCACATACTTCTATAAAAGACATAAACACCATATGCAGGCAGAAAGGAATGTTACTACATAAATAAAAGGAAAGCTGACAATCTTTTTGATTATTTGTAAGCTAGTCCTTGTCATTAATGGCTTGTAAAACATCTGAAAATGGACCAGATATAGCAGATTCTTTTATTTTGAGTTCCCTGTGATATATCGCGTCAACATATGTATGAAAGATACCACTATACAGTATCTTTGTCAATTGAAAACATGTCCATATAATTGAATGTCAAACGAAAGACCACAGCAAGCGTATTTTCTTCTCCTATGGATTTTTTTAAAAATAAAGTAAGTGCACAAAAAAAACCCAGGTTGACTTATAAAGAATCGCAGTTAGATCCCATTAAAATTCTAACATTATTTGAAGACCTCATCTCCAAAGACTACATAGATGTTGTCAATAAGGAACCACATGTAGGAACTCCAGTATCCTATAATTGTATAAACTTGAGAGTTCTTGTGAGAAGAATCAGAGCGGTTATAATAAATAAAAAAATTCGTTTTAATGAAAAAGCAGTTTTTATGATATCAAAACCTTAAATTTTAATTTATCACGAGGAGTATTTGTATATATATGAAGGTAGAAAAGTTGTATACGTTTTGATTATTATTTGGAGAAAATAACTCAAAACCAAAATGTTATATTTCTTTTCTAAATAATTTTTTTCCCTTGCCACTTTCATTTTACAGACAAATAAAGTGTTCTTAAAGTTTAAATTTTAAATATATCATTTGAATATATTGTTTTAGTGTTTAATGTTCTTTATGAAATTTATCAAAGATGATAGGCAAAGACTTTTATCTGCTTTAAACAATAAGTTGGAATATTTTTCTTTCAATCTTGAGTTTAATAAAAACGGAAATGCACCACTAAGGGATAAAGAACCTTCGATTAAAAGAAGAAATATGTATTTGTTAAAAAAAAGCATGGTTTTCATCAGATTTTTTTGGAGGAGAATCAAGTTGAACTGATTCAAAATTAGTCAAGTGTGTCTTATTTTGGTGTAGTAATTTACTTGGTTTTTTTTAAGCAACATTTGTCATAAATGAAAATATGATGAAGTGTTCAAATGTATTAAAAACCATAAAGCCATTAGTGACTATTAGTCACAAATCTACGAAATGCAATCTTGGATTCTTGTACATAGTAAACTAAATGATAGGATCCCAATGCCCCTCAGCCTAAAGATAATGAAAAAAAAAACAACCATTGATATAGGTCAATGGTACCTTATACCTCGATATTTAGAGGTCCGCATTTGCTCGGCTTCTGATTTGTATTGTTTGAATGGGCTTTTGAGCTTCAATACAATCCATTATCTTCTTATTTCATTACAATGTGTATGAAAAGAGACCGGCGCAATCTTTATAATATTAGAATGTTTTTAATCCGAAAAAAAGGAAACACAAGTTGGCCTAACCTCGATCTTCTATATTGAACAAGAAAGGTCTTTTTTTCCTTTATCTTTTTTGTCTTTATTTGTTATTTTATTATTTTATTCAAAGTATTGGTCATTTTAATTTTATAGAAATCAAAAACTGTGTAAAAATAAGCTTTTCTTGATTTCCCAATTTAAAAGCATATTTATTGGCAGCTGTTTTAATATACATGTATACATATTTAATTTCCAGCAATACTTTTATCAGGATACTTGATAATTAAGCAGAATCATTAGAACGAAAAAAAAAACCAAATAGTTCTAGATTTAAAATAATAATTTAAATTATTTACTGTTATTCTAATTCATTATAATTTAATTATAACGAACAGTATTCAAGCTTAAAAGACCAGCAAACAATACGAAATTGAGCAAAGCAAACACGGGCCTCCAAAACATTAAGGGTGAGATCGGGTGCAATGGAAGAGTGAAAATTCACTGCCGTGTGTTCCTTGTCATGATCGGGAAATAGCGGAAAAATCGGACGAAAGTCCAGTGTATAATGACCTAACAATTAGTATGAAAATCGTCATTAAACATATGACTTAATGATAAAATGTATTTGCTGACAAAGTCATTGTGTTAACCATAGAACTTAAACTATGCTGCTGATATTTTTGTTTTAGAAATCGTTGATACGTAGAGCATGCTCTTTGTGTCCCTTATTTCAAGCTCACCAGGATTAGAATAAAATTAAATACGGATATAAACTTTGTATAGTTCTACAAAACGTATCTTTGGTCTTTTTTTTAAAAAATTATTCTCGTCGGTCAAGCTTGCTCTCTTGACTTTAATTTAAAATCTCCTTTAAACCTGTTTGATAAATAAGTTTATCTTTATGGCTTAAAGGTCTTTTTAAACAGCGAGGGAGGTAATATGTATACAACATGTACAAGATAAACACTCATATGAATAATAATTCCAAAATTATTTCTCACATTGGAAGGGCTTAGAGGAAATTGAAAAAGACGGAGGTTAATCGAACTGGCAACAAAGAGAGATGAGATTTCCATAATCTTCCCTGGCTTCCTACAGACCGTATCATTTATCATTTTTCATGGAGGCAAATACTGTAATGAAATCCTGGCGATTCTAACTAGCTCTCGGGATGAGACTTTCAAATTCAATTAACCCCTGACCTGTTTTCTCTGGGAATGAGGTGCAGGCCTAAACTGTCTTCTCAGTTCCATTCAGTTTTTATTTTATGAATAATAATAAACTTACTACCGTTACTCATGAGAATTAACGCTTGTGTAGGGTTTCATGAAAATTGCACGAAGTATATTTAATGGCGTCTAGTCACTTACTCAATGAAGACTTGGTATTTTATGTTTCTTTTACAATTGAACTAGAAGCTCTAAGAAGATAAATCGGAGGGTCTTTGATGCTTTTATAGATACTATGCTCTGAATTAGTGTGCACAAAACATTTGCATAACAGACGATCCTATTGTAATTTGTTCGCCGCGATAATTATTGTCCTTTTATAAAAATGTTTGTTTCTGCAGTAAGACTCGGCTGCATTGGGATGTGCAGGAAACGGGGCCCACTTACAAAAATCTGGAAACGTGCCGTAAAAGGAGTAACGAATTCCTCCATTTTCTGGGTGATGAGTCGATGCTGCATGTTTTTAATGTCGATAACTATCGTGATTTCCTGTGCATTCTTAAACAGTATCGTAGAAGCATGTAGCAGATAATGTTTAGTGGTCTATTGGTAGCAATATTACGCATACATAATGATTAACCGAGACATATTTTTACAACATTTTTCACAAATAAAGGTGAAAAGAAAAAATGGCATCATTTCGGTTTTACTTCCACCCTCTTGCTTTTATTCTATGATAATGTTTCGGTTTTTACATGTCTAACACTTATGTTAAAACATTTCCATGTTAAACATTTCCATGATGAATTGGACACGATATTTTAACTGCCTCATGCTTTTTGCATTACCGTGAATTTTAGAAAGTTTATTGAATTATTTTTCATAGGATTGTTCTTCAAAAGGAAGCGGATTTCTTCAGAAAAAAAGTTACATTATTGTTTTTTCCTACTCATATTACTAGTTTAATCATCTCAGTACTAATATATATTAATCATTGTGTTTTGTTTTAATTTTTTTTTCTCTAAGGAATTTGAATGATAAAAACATTTGAATTATAGAAGCATTTCTGTGGGGAAAAAATTTTGATTAAGTTAAGCGGAACATTTCAAGCTCTAAGAATCGAAAAGTACATCTCTCTGAACTGCTCATCAAAGCAGTGCAGCAATATGCAGCAAAAATATGTTTCAAAAACAAACTTTATTCATCAATATCTATCGTAACTTTAATAAAAACAAGTGGGAGGTAGTACATACATAATTTACAGATTGACCTATAGATTTGAAAACCAAGTACTCGACATAAAAAGCCAAAGTGGGCAGTTAAAAGCATCTTAATAAAACAACTAGAAATTGCACTGAAGTTTAAAGTAGAAAAATAAAACAAAAATAAACAAATATTATTTTTTAATAACATATGTTTAGGTACATTCAATCGAACCAATCTTCATTTTTTTTTGCATGAAATGATTGAAAAACTATACCATTTTTGCATTTAAATGTTATTTGTATAGTTTGGCAAAAAATATTATCTACAGATAAAATATTTACAATGCAATTTTCATTCAAGCCTAATTATAAAACAAATAGCTCCCCGAATAACCTTTCATGTGAAAAGAGATGTATTAAAAGTAAGATTTACACATTATAAATGAATTCACTTTCTAACATTGATAATTTACTGATTCAAACCGTGTGTGTGTGTGTGGTACTAGGTCCTTACACATATCTGATATACGAGTATGTAGAATATTGTATACATCAACTAGCCGAGAAAGGTAATTCTTTTTCCCCCTTTTTGTATTTTAGGTTATTTCATAGTAGTTCTATTTTCAGATTTTAAGAAAAGTTATCAAAATTAAAGACTAAATAAGGATTTGTCTGAATTAATTTTCAATAAAAAAGTTGTTTTTTTTTTATTTAAATAAATATGGGTTAAATTCGATGTCGATTGTTAATTGGAAAAAAAGAAGAGCTATTCTTTTAGGGATTAAAAAGTAACCTTATCGTATATTTCAAACATATTTTCTTACCCAATCGTCTACAAATGACGTTTTAGAGTATTATACTCATTTAGTTCTATTTATAATTGTTCACTTCTGTTTGTTTAAACTGATACAAGTAGGCTTCGTGTACATGTACAACAAAATTATTACACGACACTAAAATTTTATAAGCAATATCTGTAGATAGAGGGATCAACCAAAAATATTCCACTAAGACACGAAAGAAATCCGGTCTGAGTAAAAACAAAAAATATCAAGCAGCAATGAATGCATGAACTATAATTCTTAAGTTGAGAAGTAAACAGAAAAAATGTTTTAGGTAAAATATTTTTTAAATGTCGCAGATAAAAAAAAATATGGTAAGCAAAATGCATCCAAAAGGTCGCCTAGAACAAAAAAAGCTGTCTGGAATTTATCAAATTGATTTTCATTCAAACATCTTCCCAAAGTCCCATTTTTCAAAGTTCACATATAATTGAAACTTTCCAGTGATTAAGGTTAATGGCAGCATTAATTCGGTGATAATCAAACTTATGATAAAAATATTGGTCTAATTAATTTGTTTTACGTAATATGAATGGACATTACGTAAAAATATATATAATTTTTATTTTTTACAACATTTAGTTGTCATGACTTCTATCCAGGTGAAAGAAATCAAACAGGTTATGACTGCTCAATAATAATTTTTTAACCGATTGACACTGAACTTCTAAGTGGGAAGCGTGTCTCCATAGATAAAGCAATTTCTCGTTAGGTATGCAAGAAAACGATTTTGTTGTCCTTCTAGAATGGATTAGATCACAAGAGTGATCGAAGGCCGGAATCTTGACTCTTATCTTTAAAAACAAGTTATTATTATGAAGATGTATATATAAGTTACCTGTTGTCAATTTCTATCAGGTGTGTTGTTGTAGATCAGGCATTATTTCGCCGTTGCCTGGGGCCAGGGTCACGTTGTAGGCTATATGGTAAATGACGGTATAATAGAATTGGATTTATTTATCGACTAAGTTTTAGTAGCGAGATCCCAGGGCTTTATCTGGACAGTAGAACTTTGGTGGACTACTAGTAGCTGGATTCATCTATCTGTTAACAGAGGTCCCTAGTTTCTGTGTTTTCCGGAATATTTTTATTTGGATTTCTAAAGTATACAGTAGGACAGTGAATTTCATTGTGCATGCATCAGGAAAATATTAATGACGTGTGTCATATAAGATTACCTGGTCGTGTGTCTTAGGAATAATTACTGAGCCACGTAAAGAGACATTGTTAGGTAAGTTTGTTTTGTTATGTCTTAATGCATAGAAAAAGAAAGTGTTCTACACAGAAATAATATTCTATAACTTAAAATCTAATTTCATTTGTTTTTCCTAGCATTTAATAACATATTGTATTATTGTAATATACAGTGTTCATTAAATTGTGTCCATGAATTTGTCCCTTTGTATTGGAATGGAAGAAATACCCTTTTCCTGTAAGCCATAGCTTAGAAATGTTGGTGAAATTTAGGCCACAATGTAATTCTTATGCAAAGACAACTTTTGATTATCAAATGAATTCTATATAAATGTAAATAAGGTAAATATCGTTCTGCTCCTTGATCTAAATGTCTCGGAACAATATATGCCTGACCTGCATCTAACGACTTGCAAAACGATAAAAGTTGATGAGGTCGACAGTGTGTTCATTGCCTTATGAACTACATTGTCCTTATCTTCCTAAGGTCAGTTCAGAATTTGTCCACACTGACAGATTTTATGATTACTTGTCAAAGGCAGAAAACAATAAACCTTGTTTCCTCATAATAACATGACATTATTTATAGTTTGTCACGAAAGGCAAGATTTGTAATATTAAAAGAGCACCACCCGCAATGTCAATGAAAATGCCCTCATGATCCTACAGAAAAGGATACAGTAAATAAAGGCCTATCATTGAGGTTTTGTATTGAGTTTATTGAAATCGTCAGATTCAGCTTTAGTCCCTTTTAAAACAGCGACTAAAGAAACAAACTTTACATGGAATTCAATTACATCTCCTTTCCCAATCAATTCTGGTGACCATACCAATGTTATTAGTTCTCTGCTGAATAGAGGGCTCAGCGGCTACAATTCCGACTCATCAATGAGCCGAGCACCATCTCAGTAATTGACGAGGTCCCACTCAGATGAATTTCATCTCCGGCGAAATAAACCTTATTTTATAGAAATTTTCTTGATAACATTGTCAGATGAGGATTTTCTTTATCAATATATTGCAGTTTAGGAAGTTTTCATCATAATCCGTTGAAAGGGGGATATTGAAAAAGACACACAATTTAAAAGCCTTGCTTTGGTATCTCATGATTTAGAGCGCAACTGGATCACGCTATTGCTTTCCAGGGGCGTAATATTCTTCAATTTGATGCATTTTGCCATCGACTAAAATAAGCGTACTTGAGAAAACAAGTACATTTAAGGACAGATAATACAAACAAAAAATAGATGCCTGATTGGTATTCTTTATTGTCTGTATTTCGGTTATAAAGGTTAAAATTGCAAATATCAATTTTCTTAAATATTAAGAAAGTATAAACCTCCTATGATGTTCAAATTTCTACAGTTCTTCAACCGATCTTATTTATTTACACAACTCTTTATCTTCTTTACATGACAGTACAGATCATGTCCACACAGATGGATGTCTGGATTGCATTATAATTTGTGTATTTTAAGTTGTAAGTCATGCAAATATATAAAAAATTCAAAAATAAAGAGAAATTATAAAGTTTATATTATGTTCAAAATTCCCCTCCTCTGCAATACTCCTAAAAAATCTATACAACGCTCAGACCAACATTGTGAAATCAGTGAGCTGTAATGCACCGTTTTAAAATGTACATGTATAATCTTCAATAATTAATTTATTTCTCTTTTTTTTTAATTGGTACATATGCAGGAGCTAGAAAAATATAGCAATGAAGATATATTTTTAAAAATAAGAATTTAAACTGGAAAATTGGATTATCAAAATGTTGTTATGGAATGGATTCTAAAATCTTGTACATTGCATTATGTCGAATTCTTTCAGAGAATTCTACTCTGACAACTTGGTATGTACACGATTACATGAAGCAGCACATACAATTGTCGAACTTTATTACCATCGTAAATAAAATAGAACAGTTTGTTAAATGCCTTCGAAATATTATATATTGAAGTTAAGGTCTTGTTTGACGAAAAATAATATTGAAAAAGAGTTTCAGAATTCAGTAAATGTGAAAAACAGAAATGTAAAACAAGTTGTGATACCTTCTTATCAATGGTATTAAAAGTACATATCAACATTAACTGCTATTGTCGATTTTGACGCTTAGTTAAAGTACATGTTTGATGTGTATCCTTGACTGTTCCAATTAACCGAGTATATGTTAAATATTTCAACAATTGTCTGCGAGTTTTCATGTTTTATCAGTATCAATTCATCCATTGTGAAGGTCATGATATAAATGTGATTACATGTGTTTAAAGGTGTAATAATTATAGATGTAAACTTCAAGAAACACGGATTTCTGACACACTGTAAACAACTCCTTGTTGGACATAAAAGTCTACAGCATAGCAAACATTCTTCTATAATAAAGTTAATGGATATGGATTTGTAAATTTAAAGTTTACACCGTGCGATTTAAAGTTTTCTTGTTCTTCACTGGCTTCAGGGAGGAAACCATAGATATCTTTATCAAGTTTGCATTAGATCGCAGTTTATCCAGTTCGCGTAAGATCGAAGATCCTAATTTAAATTCTAATCTATTTCATACTTGTGTTTTTCCTGCTTTTTAGTCAATATATATTTTTTATTTTGATACCACATCTTTACCACATTTTAAAACCGAAATTGAAGGAAATACCGTGTAAAATTGTGTTCTGCATTTAAGTAATTAATAACTGTTTTTATTCTGTTACTATAATATACGTAAACAATGTTAAAAGATGTACGAAAGTTGACAAACTCTGCCAACAACTTACGTAAACTTTCTTATTATTATTGTCAACATTAGTAAATTAATACCCATCCCTCAACTGACAACATGAACAGGTCAGCTGGCTTGTAGTGTGGTAAAAAACCGCATCTTAAAATTTTGTTTATTTTAACTTGAACAAATGTGATGCCTAAAGCAATATGCTGGATTAATTGAGAAAAGTGTCAATACATGTAGTAATTTAAACCATAAAATTTTTAATTGTTTATTAAAGGACAGATAGTTGCAAAATTTACCTATAAAACATTACCTGAATTATGTCAATATTTTCACAGGAGTGATTGCAACCATTCATACCTGTATAGAGTTATAAACCAAAAAAAATTCATTGTTTATAATTTTTTTTTCAAAAAAGTAGGCGACAGAATATTGTATTGTCCATGTTCACGTCATTCAAATGACACATTGCCTTTTCTTGTTTTTGTTTGGATTTTTTTTCGACGTCTTGGCGTTCATCGGTTGCACACTTTTAAATCTTTCGAAGTTCCTCTGTGGAATTGTTGAAGTTGTCAACAAATTTTGCTATTTAGAATCTGAGCTCATTGTATCTTTGACATTCTGTTCTTAAATATATATATCATGCAATCATATAGAACGATCACATTTGGTGCACTACCAAAATTCAAATATTCATTCGGCTGGGACCAGTGTTCTCATGTAAAATTTTCTAAATGAGAAGAGGAAAACGCTTGATATGCCCTCATTTCATCTCGATATTTAAAAATATCAACAATGTATCATCAGTTAACATTACTTACTTTCATTCGATTTGATATATCCTAGTGAACTTGAAATTGCAGACGTCAGAGTCTGTCACATCTGTCTCATATTTGGATATTTTGCTGACTTCTAGACGAAGAGGACCAGCTAACAATTTAACTTTCCTTATATAAAGTAGGAATCTTTAATCACCCTCATATGGTTTTTACATCTCCTAACTTATTTTGAGCAAGCTCTGAGTAAAATCAGTTTTTTAAACCGTGACGGGGTATTGACCGATAAGTTTTTTGTCGTTTAAAGTCGGTATTTTGTAAATTCTATGTTCGATACAATATTTTAAGCAAATTTCCTGGTCAATGCATATATAGTTAACGGCGGCTGTATCCGGTCATCAGGGGATGCTTTCTACTCCTTGGTACTTGATCCAGCCTCTAGATTTTCAAGAAGTCCGTGTTTTTATACCATGCATGTATATGTGCATATCTTTTTGAGATCTATTATGCACTCTTTGTTTTCTTAATCTTTTTCATCCCTAATTCATGGACATGTATCAGAAAAAGTACACGCATGCTTAAGCTTGTGCAAAGTAGTAAAATAGTGTTTCGGTCCCCAGGGTAAGGGTTAAATTTGGTCCAATATTGAATTTTTTATACTAGTCCATACTTCAACTTCCAGTTGGGGGTTCAATTGGAACTCGTGATACTCAAGTGACTTTAAGACCAGCGAGCCTTTGTAGTTACATAACACCTAATATCTCATCCTCGAGTGTTTCCCGGCAACAGCATCAAAATATAATAAAATTTTCATCAAAAAATTAATAATACTTCAATAATGATAATACTTCAGCTCTAGGTGATAATAATGCCAATTGTCCTCACTGGAAAGTGGAGCGTTGTCACACTGTATGCAATGATAGCAAGCATCGCTGACCTGATAACATTTACATATTAATTAACCGAAAGCATCACGTCTCTTACTGACTCTATTATGAAACATTGCGATACAGGCGACTAAGCAGACGTATTAAGATACCACAGTGCATGTTGTTAATACACCTACGGTATCCGAGAAAAATATAGCGACAACATCATATCGGTAAGCTTAAATGTTAGTCTGTTTTTAATATTTGTACTTTGTGACTTATTTATGAAGTACTTTAAATTTTATGAAAGTAACCCTAAATGGAAAATAAAAAGAACTACATATAATGTATTAATTAAAATTACATCTAGCTGTGAAATGCAAAAAGAGTGCAAATATTTATTGTTTGTTTGTTTTTTTTAAGGATATTTAAGGAAGGCATGAATAATGCATGCTCAAATATGTTGCATCATTTAGAATTGAGTAATAAACCTTAAATGAGATAATATATATTTTATTCCGAAACTTATAATGTGCATCGGTCTGTGGTGCACTTTAAAGCTTAAAATCATTCCATTCCAAGTAGAATTTAAAAATGTTAGCTAGTAAGTTTTCATTCTATAGTATTGGAGCTTAACATTGCAAGATGTAAAAGAAAGTAAAATAATCAAACTTTAACTTTGAAAACATAAACCTTTCTTAAAAAGCAAATAATCGTTTGGCAGATAGGATAAGACCATTTCGACATAAACATTTTGTATAAATTTGCTTTGGTGGACATTTGCTGCTGGTCAGCTGGGAAGTTCGGTTATACCCTGGGGACATACATGTACAAATAACATTCGCTCTTGATTTGTGATATCATGTGTCTGTGAAATATTGATAAAGTTATTTATAGGTCTAATTTGGCATGACATGTATCACAATTATAAATAAATGAAACAGTCATATGTTGTTGATAGAGTTAAAAAAGCATAGATACTACCAAGGGGTATATAGGAAAATGGGAATGTATATCGGCATTTTATTGATTTTTAAAAGTAAAAGTCCAAAGTATTCTTGATGGAATGTTTGTTAAATTAGAAGGATACTTATGATATTATGTAAATGATTGTGATTTTTCATTTAGCAATAAAATGCGTGAACGGTTGCAACATTGCAGTGTAAGACATTTGCAATGATTGGAATTGTTCTTTCCCATCGCAGACATTTATTGATTCTAAACTGTTGTCTTATTATTAATTGATTAATCGTGAATTGAAAGTACATCAAATATTATTACATCAATATAAACAATATTACAATTTACACCTAACATAGATGGAAATCCAAAAATCGATCCCTAAAAATCCTTCACAATCTTTCTAACAGTTCCTAAAAAAAAAATCTAGCTAGTTTAAAGGTAATGTATTGTTTTAAAAAAAAAAGTAATCATCATTTATAAGAAATAAAGTAGCAGGTTTTGAGTGGATGTAAATCAAGAATAATCATAATAAATTACTAAAGAGAACTGTTTTTCAGAAAAACAATAATTCTTTTCGCCGGATCTATAGAGAAAATGGATAATAACTTTCTAGACATTATCTTAATAAAAATGATCAAGGTCAATATGCTTTCAGATAAGTTTTTGAGAAGTTTCCGTTGTGCCCGAGGATTAAGCAGGTGTAATGTGCTGTCGACAGATAAGTCTGTCGTGAAAATTATTTCAACTTTGAAGCATTACATTGCTTAGAGCACATCCATCTGTCTGAGAACATCAATATCACTACAACTAGCGTCTCTCAGTGTTTTGTTTGAATGATTTTCAGTGGTTTCAATATACAAAAAAATGAACAGAACTCGAAAATGACCGATAAAACAAATTTCGTTTGAATATAAATTTCATGCAAGTTCTACTTCTTTTCTTTTTGTTGTTTAAGTGCCTGTTGTGTTTCTTATCTACAAACTTTAAAAAAAGATTTCAGTCTTTTTGTTTGAACTTTTGTTAAGGAAAGATGATGTGAATAAAAAGAAATCCTGGATTGGTATATATTATGAACCTATTTTAGTTGTAAATGAATCAAATCTTCAGTTTCTTATATAATGAGAAATACTTGTAGGCCTAGTAATCTTTTTAAATGTTAATATTTTTACATTTTTACCATCATTTTTAGGTCTGTGTTTGATCTGCTCCTATTTTATATTGTTTTATGGACTTTTGATCTTGAATACTGTTCGTTTTCTCCATATGTTTCATGTTGTTAAACTTATTAATTTAACTTTTATAAACATGATTTAATAGTTAAGAAAGTCTTTATAAAATTTCAAAGATAATTTGTTCACTTTTTTACAAAACTTATTCTACAACTAGCTCTTTAAAAAATAGAAATACTCAATTAAAATAGTATATACATAATTAAAAATTAAGTGTTTAAGTTCTGAAAAGTGTATTTTGGAAGAATATTATGTTTTATAATTAAAAATCAATAAAAATGAATATGATTTGAAGACAGGACACTTGTTACTTCAAGCACATTTCTGTTCTTTCATGTATTTTATACAGCAAATACCCCAATATTGTACCATCAGACAAAGCTACTAAGTGGCTGTTCATTTTCTTTTATTATGATTGATGATCTCATCATTGCGGTAGACTGAAGGACAAACGATCAGACCGTCTGGGCTAGAGGTGCTATAATGGCCATGTAGGTCTAATAAGGACTTAATGCCATCGGCATCTCCCATAAGACCTTATGATGGTGTTCACTTGATAAGGGACGTTTTATTCAATTTAGAGTTAATGCATATGTATGTGAAATAGTCTGAAAATATGAAGGTTTTGTTGTTGTTGTAGTTGTAGTTGTTGTTGCTAGCTTAATTGTTATTTCTATATTAAAGGAAGTTGATAGATAGTTGTGAAATTCAACTTCGTTCTAGGACTTGTCTCGTGACTTTTTAGTTATAGATAATGGAAATTATTCATTTTATTCAGTTTTTTAATCTTTCTTTAAGCTGTTTTTTTTTCTTCAATTTTTGATTTTGGAATGCCACTGAAATTTCCTTAAATGCTATGTATTTGGGTTTTTTTTTGCAATGGCACCAGCTGCATGCTAGTCATTTTTCTGTACATGTCTCGGCAGACATATTTCATTTTGTTTAGTAAATATGATTTAAAATTCATATATATTGTTACATTCTAGTCTTATATAACCTGCTTTTAAAGTAGATTTATCGATTTAGCTTTTCCCTGTTTGCATTCTTTGAGTAGAACAGAATATTTGAGGCCATAATTTTTTTTCTTTCATAATTCTGTATCACCGAGAATGATAAAAAAGAAATTGATTTTGATATATGTTTTCCTGTAAATGCCTTTCACTTTCCATGTAAACATATCTAGCATCCATTTGGAGAATTCCTTTGCAGAAATTGCAGAAGTCAGGCAAAGTGAACATGAAATGGATTAGATAAAAACTGAAGTCTTGATTGATTAAGTCCCTTGAAAATAAAGTTCCCATTATATTTATATAAATCAACTGTTTTCCAATAAGGAGGGGTAATAATGGCAGTCGTTAATCATCCTCGGGTGACAGTATAAATAATCTGTCAGCTTTCTTTCTATCATCTACAAGAAGTGTGTGTTACGCAGCCACAATCTTTCACTTTGAAAAATGAAAAATCGAACACGAGATTAAGTGGGGGGTTCATAGTGGTGCATTCTTTAGTAGGTCGGCCATTTCTCTATAATGATATTTTTCAAGTCCCTTCTCAAGTACGAATTATACAATATTTCTATCAGGATTAAATATTTGAGTGTTGGTCCCTTTGTCCGTCTATCTGTCTGCCTGTCACAGATCATTGAATCTGGTGGATTTTAACTGGTCATAACTTTAAAATCCTTGATTGTAATAAGTTTCAAATGCATTGTGTTTTAATTAATTATAATGTGAGATGTCAGGACCTTGACTTTTTCTACAGATCATATTTCAAAGATCAAGATCATTGAAAATGAAATAGGAAAAGGGTGTCCTGATGGGAATTTCAATGAAATAAATTAAAGTTTGAGTATGTTGTTAATGATACATTTATTTCCTTTTACCAAGGAGCATACGGCAGATCATTAGGGAATGCTGATTTTTCCGATGCACCTTATCCAATATCTGGGATCAGTGTTTGTTCTTCTCACATTTTTTTTGTTTCGATGGACGGGTGGGGGGTCATTTTCTGTCGTTGAAAAATGACCCCGGTCATTATTCGATGGGGTCATTATTCGTCTTTACACCGGAACTGTTAGGATACAACAAGCCAATTCTTTTAACTTTTCTTAAATAGATTAGCTTCAGAACGTTGAAAAAAATCTCTGTTGATAATATTTAGAGTTTTCTCAAAACAAATGTGTAGTGGACCTTTTTGGGGAAAAAATCAACTTTTTTTTTGGATGGAAAACCAGGTATATGGAAATAACGAACTGTATTCAAGCTTCAAAAACAATACAAAATAGGAGCAGGACAAACACAGTTATCCAAAACATCAGAGTTGGGATCAGGTGCCATAGAGGAGTGAGCATCCCCTCCCGACCACCACGCCCTCCCCATAAGCTCCTTGTCAGGATCGTGAAATAACAAAATCCGTAGACAATTCGGTGTGTAAATAATGTTTTTTAAACAATTAGTATGAAAATCTTCAGTCAACATTTGGCTCAGTGATAAATTGTATTTGGTGACAAGATCATCAATCGACCTTAGAACTTACTTAATAATGACTTTAAACAAAACTGCTGGCATTTTTGTTTCATCAATTTGTTGGCAAATATTTACTTCCTTTTAAAAATTGTACATACGTACGGCTTTCTCTTGTGCATCAAATCAACTGAGAGATATAAACCCCTTTTGCAGATGATCAATTTATATATATTGCTTTTTATAAGTGATAAGGGAATTTGATGATTTAAAAGTTGAAGTCATCATGTTTATCATAAATTTCTTTTTTAACTAAAATATCCAAATATACATTAATATTTTTTTTTAAGTAAAATATCTAAATATGAAACAGATATGTCAGACTCTTTGGTATCTTTTATCTCAAACTCACCGGGATATATCGTATCGACATAAGAATGGAAATAACCATTGTTAATTGACAATACGTCGTCGATATATCTAAATGTCAAGTTGAAGGCTGCAACAAGTGTTTTCTTCTTTTCCTGTATAAGATGTTGGTCATAATCTGCTTCATATTCATACAAAAAAGGTCTGCTAATAACGGAGCGCAGTTGGTATTCTTGGAAAACCTGGGCTCCAGAAACTACATAGATATTGTCAATC
Source organism: Saccostrea glomerata (assembly GCA_003671525.1). NCBI lineage: Eukaryota > Metazoa > Mollusca > Bivalvia > Ostreida > Ostreidae > Saccostrea > Saccostrea glomerata. The sequence goes on along the minus strand of PRKT01000090.1, from coordinate 401,759 downwards.
AGAAACTGCAGCATCTTTTTTTGTGACAACTTAAAAGTACTTGTATGTACAATCATAATGTTTTTTAACAAAATAATTTTGCAAATGACCAATTTTAAGATGAGTAAATTTGCGAGTTCCATTTTCATTTAAAAAGCAGCTGTCAATTATATCAAAAAGCCTGGACTTAGTCTTATCATGGGGAATGGTTGTGTATAAAGTCGTAAGTTTTAAATCTGTTGATTTTACTCAAATCTTGTGATTTCATGTTTTCCAAAAATTTTCTTGGGATTTATAAGTATCCACATCTGATTTACGCCACTTCTCGAATATAATGTTGCTCAGTACTCTTGAAGTTTCTCGTTCAGTACTTTTTACTATCTTAGTGCTGAGTAGGGAAAAAGGCTTGGTTGAACATTTACTGAGACCTGCTATGTATCTTTGTTTGTATGGATTTTTATGAAATTTCGGAATCCAGTATAGATATGGTGAATCAAATTAATTTTGGTTGTTGGGAATACTAGTATTTTTTAAAATGTGACTTGATGAATGCCCATTTTTTAAAAGATCAAATTGTTAAATTTGAAGAAGAAAAAAGTTTAAAGAAATCAAAGAAAAGCTAATAATAAGAATGAAAATATATTTTCATATACAAATAGTTCATGAAGACTTCTTCTATTGTATGTCATAAATGGAAGCAACTGAAAAGAACTGGATCTGTTAATAATTGAGGAAGGATAACTTCTGAAGCTGTCCAAACTGCAGCAGACTCAAACCTCGGTTGTTTTTCTTACTTATCGATCACTCTTCGTCTGTCAATTGTATCAGAAGAATGCCCTGTTAGTTATTTTAGTTTCTCTAAATATTTCATGTAGTATGAAAACCAAAATCATTTGTCATTTGATAGTTTTATAACAATGTATTTAAAAAAAAAACAGAATTGGAAGCTTTGTTTTGTTTGAGAGATGTTCGTAGAATTATATTATGTTACATTTGTTGAACATCCGTAATTTTTGGTCTGCTTTTTATCATTTAATTATTTTCTACACGAGGTTGTATTGGTTGCTGCTCATGTAATATTTATATGATGTTATTTTTTGAAACCCAAAGTATGTTTTCGTCATTGTTTAGTATAAAATATTCGAAAGTGATTGTACTAATCGATTTTGGAATGCAGGAAATGATATTTTTAACATTTTGTACAGCATTCCTCTTGGCTATGGAAGAATACACCCAATTTGCGTGAAATTAAAACAAAATATTATACATATAAATAAACTAAAAGGAAAGTTGCTAATATCCATTTAAAAAGTTCATATTGATGTCGTGATGATCATGAGATTTAGCGAATCTAGAAAGTAATCAGCAGGAATTGCCCTGAGTTATCCTTCAGGAAAGGATAATTAGAAACGTTTCTACAGAGCAGAAATTGCATTAAATACTGGAAGAATTAAAAAAAAAAAAATTTTAATTTATTTGAGATAAGTTATTTATTGAAATTAATTTTAGGTTAAAGCCAGTGAAAATTTAAATCTTGATATATCCGATAACCCTTGAAATTGTCGCTAGCTTACAGCAGCCTCTGTTGAAGACCCGTGATGGGTAAATGGCCTTAAGTGACACGATCGTGTCAGGAAATCCATGTTTAAGATAACGGGATCCGGAAGCAGGGCTGTTTAAATGACCTCAGAGGGATTCAGGGTCATGTATATAAAAATGCTATTCAATAAAGAAGAGGATGAAGAAAAACCCATAAAATTTACATTTTTCGCGTTTCTTTACAACCAAGTTTAAGAGCAAAAATAAAAGGTGAAAAAGTAATGATAACTTGAACATAATTAATGTACATGTATTGCCAAGAAAAATTCAGAGGTTGCTGTTCACAAAATATGTGAATGCGGAGCTTGCAATAAAGATATACGAACCAGAGTCTTTCTTAACAAAGGAAATTTGTGCTCACTCAACAGTTTCCATTCAATGATAATTTCATTATTATGATTCACAATTTCGGTTTTTTTTTTTAATATTCTATATCAATATTGAAAAAATATTTAGATGTACATGTAGCCATTCAGTGTACTTTGTTAATTTCTTGTGACGGTTGAGCCTTATTGATGAAGACAAAAGACAAACAAGTTAAGTGCATTGTCTTTTAACTTGAATTCAAAAGTAACCTGTTTTACACTGTGCGTGTCTATGAAGAAAAAATATTCTTCTCTAGTGTGAAGTAATCCTTAATCCAATTTACATATAAATTAGATAAAGCAGTGACTATCACCATTCAATTGTACATGTATCTTTGAGAATTTATTTCTAAAAGTACAATTTTTAATTCATTTTTTTTCTTCTTTAAAGTTTATTTTATGCATGTAGTATTTTCTTGCATGAAATCAACGTTCAAAAGATCCATCAAATGCCACGTTTCTGCTCGTTAATCAAGGAAAAAAACAACAGGAAAGTGACAAATTCTGTAATGTGGAGAAATTCAGCAATTCCGATCCGCTTTGTCTTACTGTTAATCGTGATTGAAGCAAGTTTGGAATCTTCACTGTGTTTTTCTGGCATGAACTATAAAAACGATGCCGTTTCTCCGTGCATGAGCCGCTGTTTGGAAAATGAATGTTTTGGTTCCATATCCTTCGGCAAAAATTCCATTAGTCGAGTAGTCATCTTATTTTTATCCTTCTATCATCTGCAACCAAAGGTTATCATCTGTTGTACGAATATCAAAAAATTATCAAATTGCCGTGAAGTATTAAAAAAAATCTTTATCATTTCCTCAGATGAGCGAGAGGTTCACGCATGGTGAATTAGTCAATAAACATTAAACCGTGTGTAATAAATTCTAAAATCTCAGGTGGTTTAAATGCTTTATTGATTGATGTATTATTTCCACCATTACAACAAAGTCTACATGACACCTTTTTCGCTATTTAAACTTTGTGCAGGATAATTACTAAATTCATTATCGAACATTCTGAAAATATTTGCATCTAGAAATAGGGCTGATAAACCCCTACAAAGAGAGGTCCTAAGCCTTTACATTAGCAGGGTCAATTCTAATTTGGCAAACAAGTAGCAAACTCTAATATTTACTCAGAAACATAAAATACGGCTTAATGATCAAATAATGATTTGATAAATGCGTAAAATGTTTGTTCAATTCAAAAGAAATTATATAGAATTCGATCTACAAACAAAATAATAAGATATTGAAAGAGTAATCTGTTCTCCCTGATTGGTTCTTTCTTTGATCGTAAGCTTAACAAATAAATGTATATGCAGTATCAGTGCAGACATTTTGCTTTCAGTGTTTCATTTAATTAAAAACAAATTCTATCCTGGACCTCTCTGACCACATTACATACCCAAACAATGATGAAAGAAAACAGATCATCCCCATCCAGAAAAAAGCAGTTTATACCCCCACAATCTAACACGCCACATGATCGTTAATTTCGCGAATTAACACTGAGGTCAATGCTGAAAGTTTTTAATTTTTATCAATACTTCTTTTTCAGGAATAAATTCACACAGTCAGAAACAGATACAATCAAAGTTTACGGATTGGTCCACATTCAACAGGTACACAGATATGACAATTGACAAGATTTCGTCATCCAGGTAGATGGATCTACGGAATCGACGTGTTACCTAGCAACGTTTTAGCATGTTTCACAGCATCTTTTCAAGATACTACTTGATTTAACCAGATAACCAATCAGAGACCTTGTTGTATCTGAAAACGGATAAATCTCACCATGCCTTTACCAAACAATACTAGCACTACGAGCAGCAAAAGCGGATCGCTGCTAAGCCGTGTAGGAATTAATAAACTTCCTGGGGGGTCAAAAGGACCCACTCCACTTCCTCTGTCTAGTCCCCCCTCTGGGAAAAAAATGGGGAACGGGGCTAGTGCTTCTAGCATTAATGTGGACGGAGAAAACATAGATATAATCAAACTTAAGACATTGGTACCCGAACTTAAGAAAGAACTCAAAATCAGAGATGCCAAGTTACAACGTTATGAAGCGGAACTTCTCGAAAAATCAAAACTGTTGGAAGATAAGTGTATGGAAATTGCCAAACTTCGAGCAGAAGTCGATAAATTACAATCAGTGTTACATATTAAAGTTCATAAAAATGCAGGCACGGGAGGAAAATTCGACTTTCTGGCCACCATTCAAGAGGATTCGCAAATGGCAGGTGCCCAGCAGGAGCTACGACATAAAAAGCAGGGAGTGTCTGCAGAAAGTCCTATGGCCCAACAGAATGGCGTGGCAGTGGAGATCAAACATATAGAAAAAGATTTCAGGTCAGTTTTGGACACACACAAGCACAAACATATTGTTTGATTGACAAAAATTCAAAACAAGTTTTAGAACAAAAGAGAGCGTAAGTCTTTTATTATTGTATCAAATAACCAAACCGTTATACATTAAATATATGTGAATCTACATACCTAAAACAGGTATTTTCATAATAAAATGTGAGAGTATGTCATAAAAAATCAATAAAAAGTAAGTTTTCTTAAGCATATAAAGAACACCTGATCAATTAGTAAGCTCTGTTCACAAGTAAGAAGTCAGGAACCACATTTCTAACATGGAAATAACATAAAATAACCACAGACCATTTTATGACATTACACAACGATAGTCTCACACGGTGTTGAAAGAAAAAAGGATGTTTCAAGTGATTAAAAAAAGAAATTTATGTTCTAGCTAAACACTAGCATGTCTACTTGATCAATACGTACTCGTCCTTAAGGAGTATAACATTTGGCATTTAGAGACATTAGGTAACACTGATGACGAATATCGAAAGGCAATGATTTATTTTATTATCACTATAATGACCAATCCATAACCATAGAAACAGCTTACATTTAACTGATTTAGGTCCGCTCCCGTAGAATTATTAGTTCTAATCAACAACTGTTAAGTTTCTGTGATCCTGGGTATACACAACCTTTGATGACGTGGACACATAAACATTGTTAAATCTCTAATGAGGGCCTCTAATTACAACACCTGTCATCTAAACGTCTTACACACCTCATCATAACATCCAGTTTGTCAATATCTTTATCCCCTTTGAACATAATTAAACGAGAAAAGTCTTAATACCCCGAGTACTAATGATTGTCGTATTATCCTTCAAACATCATCTCCTTCACACATTGGTCTTCCTTGTCCAAGTTTTAACTCGTAATATTTACGGTTTCATTGAGGGAAAACCACTGTTTTTTACACTGTACATGTATTTAAGTTTGAACATAGTCACCAACAAAAAAAAATACTCATGCCTAGCTGTTTCCCATTATTAATAAAATCATCAGGACCAGTAATTCAGGTAACAATAGGCTTTTTTCCGTACACAGTCTTTCATTCAAAGCATGACCCTCTCTTCTCTATACATGTACAACTATTTGTCTTGTAGATAACCTATTTTGTACATATATAGCCAATTTTGAAATGTCTTACAGATCAAAGCAGCTGATAAAAGATGCAATTCTAGGCAACGACTTCTTAAAAAATCTGGACTCAACACAGGTCCGTGAGATCGTGGATTGTATGTACGAGAAACGAATCAAACAGGGGAACTACATTATCCGGGAGGGGGACGCCGGACAGCACGTTTATGTCTCGGCAGGTAAGCATCATGTGACCCCAGAAACTAAAAAAAAACTAACAAAATCCTCAGAAAAACGATATTTTTTCCGCAAAACTGTTTTAAGCTCTACTATTTAAAGACGAGAGCAGCTTAAGCAATGCCAAAGTTCCCATCAGTCTTTCTGTTTTTAGCCCTACTAGTCAAAGACCAGAAAGGCTAAGTGTCCATTTCTGTTTTTAGGTTAAGAATGCTTCTTTTCTTACTGATTTGGACCGACCACAGGATGAACTTTCACCATTTAGTCAACTGAATACTTGAATTAACTGAAAGATCTGAAAATTCACTGAATGGCAAGGATCAGTCTTTAAGTCACCTTTCAACAGACTTTCAGTCAATTTTCAGTTTACCGAATGGTAGAATTTAATCATGTGTTTTTCTAAAACATTTCATGCCAAAGTAGGTTCAATTTAAATACATACATATTATAATCTATTTATCAGCTTTTATTCATAGTATAAGCAGACTTTTTAAAAAAGATTTTTTTTATAAAATTCTTTCAAAATAACATTTATCCTATACTTTCGGTCCATTTTCAGTGAAAAAAAAAGATATACAAGTAGACTAAACTAAGAAAAATGATTCTGTTGACTGGCTAATTGGTCTTTTAAATCATGTGAAAATTGATATCTTACTAGTATTTAAAAATATAAGATTCTGTGAATTCTCCTACATTTTAAACTGATTTTAGTAAAACTTAGTAGGTTAGTAGTTTACACAAAGATATATTTTCTTTTTATCTATTTTTGGTTTCGACGAATTGTGTTACCATGGTCATTAAAAATTTTTCGCTGAATTTCGAAAAGAAAAATGTACACAAGTCTGCAAATCATTAAGATACATAATAATGTGTATGGCTTTTTGGTATAACGATTTTACCTGGGTTTATGATAACCTTTCAAACGGCTTATATCACAGCTTTTGGTCGATTTGAATAAAACATGTCTCACAAAGGGACTTCACAAAAACCATACTTCTAACTAATATATAATGTTGCCATAGTTTCATAGTATATGCTACTTTTCTAAGTATAAATTAGCAGAGTAATATTCAAACCAATTCTGGATTAGCTAATTGAGATTCAATAGTAAGCTGTTTAACAATTTTAGAGTATCCCGGAGTTTCAACTTATTTATGAATACGTAAACTTTTACACAAAAATCAAAAATTTATGTGAATATACATTCATATTGCATAGCAATTTCCTGTCAGCTCATGTAAGTCTTTTCGTATTTTTTGTTTTGCTTATACAACAAAGTAATCAATTTATCGTGTTGAATAGAAATGCATATTCTCAAAGTGTCATTAGATATATGGAATAATTATTGTTAATTGGTTTTTGTGAGGATAGCAAACAGGGACAATACATGTATGAGAAGTCTTGCATGAGCAGGTTGTCCTAGGGTTTGGCCAATTCCTCATAGACACAAAAGATTATCACACATTCCAAATTACGCACCCTAATTTCTATCCATGTACAAGATTCCTAGTGAACAAATTTGTCTGAATAAAGTTATGTAGTTTCTAAACATTCTAATTATTTTATCCAAAACACTTTTATATATAATACATAAATACAACGAAAGGGGAAACTCAATGACAAAACACAAAAAATCTCTATGAAGAGTCGTATTGTTTTTCGGTTAATCAGTGTCCTTTTGATCTTGTGGGAAAACTAACTGATCAATATTATGTATACGTTACCTTAATAATCAGAATTAATTATTTTTTAATAAATAAAATTCATTTAATCTACGTCTATTATTTGTAAACACATTTGTTTCCAAAAATGGTAAAATTTGTGTTCTTTAATAAGCCAAAAGATTAACTTGTTTTTATTTAATATCACAAAAAAATTTCCTTCTCTTATTATCGTAAAATTTTTGTGGAAAATAATGTATATTTCAGAGATATACAACAAATAAAAATTTCAATAAAATATCAACAAATCGCTCAGTTGAAGAATATATGATATAATCTTGTCTAATTAATAGAAGACTTTCAAGAGAAGTTTTTGGAAATTACATGGTAAAATGACGTCAAAATGCAAGTCTTTTAAATCGAAGAGAAAAATTCACATAATTCATGTCCTTAGATGCAGATATAATAAAACACATTTCATTACAAATATGAATACTTTCAGAATATGACACTAACTAACTGTTGGACTAACAAATGAAAGCGATTTGTACAGCATAGATTATACTCCCCAAGACATTTTACATATATTATTCCCTATGTTCTTTAATCGTTCTTTCCAAGAATAGAAAAATTTCTTTGATTTTGTTTTGAGTATTGTTAAAAAAACGATCAATTCTCTAAAATAAATCTATCAGATTCTGTACAGAGAATAAAAGTAGATACCCGTTGTCTCTATTCCTATTTCAGTCATTCATCCTTTAATGGTTCTTGCAAAAATTGCAATCTGCATGCTAAAAAAACGAAAGTATCTTTTCTCTATTTTGAAGTGCATTATTAAGATATATGGGGGTTGCTGTTTTGCTAACAAATTGTGTGCTTGGATTTAAAAGGATCGCTTTACTTCTAATAAATTTTTAGCTAATATTGATTTAATTGGATCGCTTTTTTGCTTACAAATTCCGTGTTAAGTTTTTTAAGCATCTCAATTTCGCTTACAAATTGTGTGCAAAAATCATAAGGATCGCCAATTTGCTAACTTTATGAATTTTAGCACAATTTTCTAAGAATACAGCAGCCCTTATACAGTACACCCTACACTGAGCGTCGCTGATTTGCTAACAATTTGTATGCTAAGAATGATAAGGATCGCATCGCTTTACTGCTTTCGAATTGGGTGAAAAGGCTAATAAGGATGACTGTATATTGCTAACATATTGTCTGCTGATATTAACGTATAGGGGGCGCTGTTTTCCTATAGAGTTTGATGAGGTTGCTGTATTCCTATAAATTTATAGGGATGGATATATCGCCAACAAATTGTCTACTATAAGAATATGAGATTCGTTTTGATGCCTGCAGATTTTGTGCCAAGCTTTTAAGGATCGTAGTATCACTAACTTTCAATGATAGAATTTAGGAACTGGTGTTATTTAATATTCCAAACACAGAGCATACTAAATTTTTACTTTTAATTGCCAAAGAAATCATTTATTTGTTTGCTTTAAAATAATCGATGCCAGTCAAATCCCGTATAAAAAACGATTATGCTATACTCCCCGTAATATTACGTATGTCTTTCCTTTTTAGTTTTCTTAAAAAAAATTCAATACAAAAAAATAGTAAACGGATTATTGTCCATTGATACTGAGTTAACAAATTCTTACAATCTTGGTTCTATAACAAGTTGAAATTAAGGGTGAATTAAATCAGTTAACTTTAAAAAAGCTGCAGAACTGTAGCTTTGGTCGACCATTCCATTTTTTCATACCAGCGAACCACTGATCTGCATCTAATCCTAGAAAAACGTAATAAAATGCTAAATCAGTTCAAAATATCAACTATCTCCTACCCAATTTTCTTTTTTATACTGATGTCTTTAATATTTGTAAAGAAATATGATAAACAGCAGAGATGGCAGCTATTCTATATGGATATGCCTTGCTATATTAATGCAAAAAAAAATTGAAATTGGTATCGAGAGAAATTATATCTATCAGCATTTTATTTTGCAAGTAAAATAAAAAAAAAAGACATTTTCAAACGAACAACTTCATTTTCCTTAATTATTCAAATAAATTGTTGATTTTTATTTTACTCTTTAATGTCTTTTATACAAATCACTTGAAATTGTTTTTACAGAGGGAGAATTTGAAGTCCTGAAAAACAACAAAGTTCTTGGGAAAATGGCAGCCGGCAAAGCTTTTGGAGAATTGGCCATTTTGTACAACTGCACCAGAACAGCTTCCGTAAAAGGTAAACCTCATTGTTAAATGTTAAATAACACATACAAAATGATTTGTTATCAATTTAAAAAAAAAATGCTTTGACTTTTGACAGAGGCTAATTTCGCTTACTAAGTTTTAAAGTTATATTTTAAAACTTCATGTTTTAAATTTGGAAGATGTAATCTGTAAATGTCGCTAAGCCTAGAGTCTACAGATACATGGGCTTATAAAAATAATTGCTGAAACAGGTACTCACTTAGTAGCCTGATGTATTCGATTCAATACACTGTGGGGTTGTTAACCGTCGGTGTTAGTAAATGACATTTATTTTGACCTCTTCAATGCTTCCCCTCTCTGTGATATCTTCTCAGTTTTATCACACAAACACCATCTTATCTACTTTGTCTCCTAATAGAATCCTCCGACATAATATGTCCTTTTTATCTCCTTAATTTTTTTTATTGATTTGTTATTTTATAATAAACGTAAGAATATCTAAATATATATTTTACGTTGTCATCGACGTATTTCTTTTTTTATTATTAGTTTTTCCCTCTTGCGTCAACATACCAATTAAACTTTGTGCAGAAAGACGTTTTTTTTTATTAATACAGTGTACATTTTTTAATTAATGAACAAGTCATTTTAAACACAGATATTAAAATGTATATTTTTAATATTTCCCAATATTAAACTTTCATTTAAATTAGTTGAATCTGATTGATAGAGAAACATTTGTTAAAAACACTATTACCCGCTGAATAATGAAGTCACGCCCTCCAACGTAGCAACAGTCAACATTGCTTGACGATGGGTGATATTAAAAAAAAAAAGACGGCACAGAATTTATGCTCGCACGGTTCACTGTTATATGTATTTGTATAAAACATTCAGTATAATATAGTAAATATTGCATGTAGTTAAGTGTAACATTGAAAATTTTCACCCCAAGAAAACCATGGTCAACCGAGGTGCCGAGGTTGACAATGGTTTTCTTGGGGTGAAAATTTTCAATGTTACACTCAACTACATGCAATATTTATAAACTAATACACGTATTTGCCTTGCTATATTTTGTACCCAATTGGTCAATATTTTGAATGCCATCATATACTTATCTTACAAACATCAAACGACCATCTCATTCTTCTTTTCCTGGTTGTCACTATCTGTCAACCACCCATTTTCATACTAACTTCTAATTAACATACGGCTTTTTTCCCATTCTCTTGTTTCTTTCCTTCTGGTAACTTATGTATTATTCGCATTCTTTCCTGAAAATAGAGTTCTGTCGTGATAATCTATAAAGTATTGATTGGTCATAGGGTTAACAAAATTGATATGTTTATAATTAATATCATTAAATCTAACACCTGGTATCAAAATCAAAGGTTCATCTTACATGTAGATCCTTGCGTTCACTTCAAAGCAGGTTGACTGTCTTACCACTTTTCCATATACTGCTATTTTTTTCTGCAAAAAAGTTCCTCTTGTATGATAGGATTATCATAGGAATAATATGCCTGTTGCCCAATCCATTCGTTTTTTTAATAAATACTGTTTAAAAAGAAAGAAATAAGTTAAAAATTCATTGCTTAATTCAAACCATAATCTACCTGTAGAAACAGGGAGATCGTGTGGCACCCCATTAAAGAAGGAGTATTTTTACTACATGTGACAATGAAAAAAATGGTGATGAATACCATTTTTTAATGTACAGCTTTTTTTCCAGAAAATAAGAAAAAAAAGTTACATAGTAGTTACTGCAATAGACGAAATGTTGTAAAGTTTTATAACTCATTGCCAATTCCAATGTTAAATATTTTTAATATAAAACTTCTGTACATTTATTGAAAAAAAAATCTTTGAGAATGTCTTCCTCCTTGATTGTTTGATTGTCCACTGGTGTTTTTTCTTTGCATTGAATTCATACATATTTTCATAAATGTAAATATTTATTTATTTCTATATATGTTATATGAACCTCTGACGATTTAATAGATTTGATTTATAGTTTATATTCCTCATGTACCACGTTGTATGGTTTGAGCGTATGAACTGATTGATTAATTGGTAATTTAATTATGGTCTTGAATTCCAGCCCTGACCGATGTCTGTGTCTGGGTTCTGGATCGCCGGGTCTTCCAGACCATTATGATGAAGACGGGGCTACAACGACAGGAAGAAAACATTCGATTCCTCAGAAGGTTCAGTTAACAAAATTCAAATAACATCTTACATTTACTTCGATAATACAATCTCACTCAAAGAAATTATAATGTATTGATTTGTAGCAAAAGACAGAAATAAGAATCAGAAACAATTATCACTTTGATGAAAAAGATATTAAATTACGTTTTAAATAAAAATAAAATACAAATTCCTGTCAAGATACACTTTATTGCCTGCTTTCTGAATGTCTTTGTTATAGACATCATGAATAAATCTCCCATGTTTTGTGCAACTCGATGGGCAATATCCCCAGACACTCTGAACGATTAAGTGTCCACTCAGCACCGAGCTGTCACATCGTCCAAGTGGTCACTTCAGTCCGGTTATTACAGCAGAGTCCGTGTCAGATTTATACTCGATGTGACTTATTAAAAAAATACTCAAAGTTTAGGGTTTTGGTGATAAAAGCAGTGTGTAATTAGTAACGTCTAATTATCTTCCGGAATCGTTTACGCCCACTGGGTTCCATGCAGTTTTAATAAAAATGATATATTTTTTTCCTCTTCGAGAAAAAAAAATAAATTTCCTTCATAGTTATTGGAATTATAGGAAGATATATATACACTTAATTAATAGGAGTCGATAAGAATTTATGAAAGTCATAAATTTAGTTAAATGATAGACACTTAATAACATATAAAATGTACATGCACGATTTGTTGCAATTTTATCGAAGTTTTTTTTCTTCTCATTTTTAGTGTACCATTATTAAAGAACTTACCGACGGAAAAACTTGCAAGAATAGCTGATTGTCTTGAAGTGGTAAGCTACACTGTCTTATTGTCATAAGAAATAACCATCTATAAGGCATTCAATCTGGTACAATAGTTAAGAAATGTTGAAGTGGTACAATATTGCATCTTAATTTGTGAAGGTTCATAAAAAGTTAAATTACGTCATCAAATATCTAAGTTACATAGAATATGTCAATTGTAGCGTTAAATATCTAAATGAATATAAAAAAGTGAAATATCTGAATATTTATATATAATATCTAAATGGTACAAACATGAAATATCTTTACGTTGTAAAATTAAATAATGGTTAAATTATTTTTTTGTGTTTGTACATGTAAAACCCACAAAAGTATAGTTGGAATAATAAGGATGTAATTAAAACGTCTTGAAATGCTAATTAAGTCTCAGAATTGCTAGGTGGTAATAATATGAAGTGATAGGGAAAATCCAATACTAAAGTTACACAAATTGTAGTAAAACATCAATATACCCCTTGCAAAAAAGTCGTGATATAATAAAATACATGTACATGATTGGATTACAAATACAGTCCATCTGTACGAGGGGTGATCAAAAAGTTCGCGAACTATCTCTATATTTACAAAAACCGCATTCTGAAATTTGGCGCTATTTAATTTGAAAGATCGCCAACTTACAGTTAGAAAAATAGATGAATATCTTTACAATAATATAATCATCAAATCCCTAAAATATCGTTTACTTTAGACTTTAAACATATCAGATATGATAAAGGGAAGGCGCCCATACTTTGTCCACATGAAATAAACGATCCTCAAAAGACAGATGACTTGGGTTTTGATGGTCACCATGCACGTTCTGCAAAAAAATACCATTATCTACCCAAACTATTGCAGAGATTAGGCCATTTTTGACAAATGGACTGTTTTTGTTGCAAAAAATAACTCGCATGGTAAGAAATATAAGAGTCCGAAAAAAAATTAAGCTTCTGTAACAGAACGCTAAAGAGCATGTCACGTGATCGCCTAGATCACGTGATCCGCGCATGGGCAGAATTGTTGCAGATGCACATTAAAATAGGAGAGGGCTACTTTGAACATTTTCAACATTGAAACCCCATATCATTTCTTTTTCGGAAGTTATTCAGTTAGTTCGCGAACTTTTTGATCACCCCTCGTATACATCATATAAACAACATGAATACCATAAAAAGAAAATCTTGATAAAAAATCTTAATGAAGAAAAATTGATTTTATCTCAAGAAGTGTCTCTGTTGGTTTTTAAAGGTTGGATGTCAATACTTTAAACATTAAAGAAATTTTTTCAGCTTCCCTTTTTCTTTAAAATTGCTTAAAAATTAAGACGTTTGTGATATAGAACTAGACTTAGATGATACCAATTTTTAAATAATTCTTTTTTATTTCTGAGTATATTATACTTTAGTGTTTGATAACAAACAATAGCTGTTTAAAAATTTCCGAAATTTTTGAAAAGAAGTGTACATGGAATAGCAACCCTCTCTTTCAATCTAAAAAGATTTTTCAAATTGCAAAGCGAAAATTAAACTTTCTTTAAAGATGCAAAAAGGTTTCATAATCCCTCAAATGCTGAATAAACATTATGATGATTATCTTAATACATTAAGCAAGGATTTTATCCGAATAATGGAAGTATATTAATATCCATTTCTATATTTTACAGGACTTTTTCCCAGAAAATGATTACATCATTCGGGAAGGAGAAACCGGGGACTCATTCTTCATTATTAACAAGGGCGAGGTATTGTTATTGTAGACATCATGAAGGGGCTGGACATTGAATGTCACTCATCTTTAATTAAAACAAGATTTTTTTAATGTAACATATTTTCATTTATTTAAAGCTTTTGACTTTGTGATGTCTTTTTTAAAAATCAAAGCATTAATTATAAAACACAACGCGTTTAAATTATGTCTTCAAAAAATTGAGTTGAAAAATACGACAGATACATGTAGTCCAGAAAAAGGAAAATAAACATAAAAATTGTTAAATTAGACCCAATGGAACATAGGATTACGCATTAGGAATATTTATGAGCAAATTTGTTTTAAATGGCTTGGTGTGATAGGAAATTGTCCTGGATAAGATTTGAATAGTTTTCCATTTGCTTTTACAGGTCAAGGTCACTCAAAAAGTCACTGGAGTGGAAACTCCAATGGAAATAAGGAGACTAACAAGGGGAGACTACTTTGGCGAGAAATCGCTCCTTAGGTAACAAAACAAAATTCTTCTCTCATTTCTATCACACAGTTATCTAATACATAAGTGCATTAAAATGGGACAAACCAAAGACAACTGAATCTGGACCTTTATGAGATATTGACACTTATTTACTTCTATTTCTTGTTGTCATTGTATGTTTATGGAATCCAGGAAACGTAATTAGCAAGCGCGTGTAATTTTCACAGATCTCCTATATAGATCCGTGTCTTTAGTAGCAATCGGGAGAGCAATTAATAAATCCCATATATACAACTTAATGACAAATGGAGCTTCATTGACCAGTATTGATCCTTTTTCCAACTATGGTAAACGAGTATTTATAACCGATTGTCCGGAAATCTGTGAGGTCAGTCTAGCTGGATGGCCATTAATCTCTTCTCATTAACCCTATGTCGCCAAATTGTTGAACAGCAACCAGGGAGATTACTGTAATACTAAAATAAACATTTGGTGGTGACAAAATTAACTGATAAACCTCTTTAATATTTGTCAAGAGTTTGCAAAGATTCATTCTATGTGACATGCACATTGTTCTACATCCACTAAAAATATGCTTTATTTTAATCCACAAGTTAATTTTAATTATTTTTGCGGGAAAGTATGGTCATAACAAATAGGTAATTTACATGTGATGCTTACGACGTCCAAATGTTTGCAAACATTTCGTTATTGGAAGATACAATGGTAATAGTGATATTCAGAGCCATTTTCATCTTCTATGCGCTCTTTTTATACAAATATAGGAGAGAGAAATGTAAGTTCTAATAAAACATGTAAAAGGAAGTTAATTTCCGCTTCTGGAAATCTAATACCTCAAAGGCAGACAAAATCTTATCAATTCACACAAAATTGATGTTTCTTTCCTAAAATAAGAAAGAAAATATTAACATGTAGTTTGAATTACCATTAATTCTCAAATAAATGAAACTGCCCATGGTTATACAAGTCGTTACAGGGTTTTTTTTTTCATTCGTATATGAAGTATTTTTTCTCAATACTTTTTACCTTGAATCTCTTGGGAATGACTTCAAGCGAGGCTTCCATACCCTGGCGCCCCATGCAATTATGATGAGTGTCTTTACATAAACCTAACATTAAAAAATTAATTGTACATAAGAATTCAATAAATGTAACGAATCATAATCATTGAATGGAGTGTAACTTGTTGTTAAAATTGATACAAACGGTGCCAAAAATCTTGGAAGAAAAATACTTTCAATTTCTTCCGGTAAGTTGTAAATCAACTGCTAGACTTAGTATACATACAGTGCTTGTTGTAATGCTATAGTCACTGAATACTTACTCTAAAAAGATTATGCTTCTGACAAATTATGCAAGTTAATTAAGAGAAATATAAGCATATGAGCAGTAAATTGTAACCTTTCTTGTACAGTGAAGACAGAAGAACTGCTAACGTGATTGCATTACCACCAGGAGTAGAATGTCTGACAGTAGACAGGGAGTGAGTACATTTTGTTTCTAATTCTGTCAGAATATTCTTGTCTCTGCTTTGTTCATATTGTTCTCTTCAATATGACTTGAAGATACTCTTTCGATTTCAAAGAAATATTTTCTTAGGATTCCTACAAAGAAATGACATAATAGGTTATTGCAATTTAAAATGCACAATGAAGAATTAAATTTATAGATACGTCACATTTTAACAACACTCTCAAAATATTTCTTTTTCATTCCACTTATTTTTAGCTAATAAATGATACTTTTTATCACTGGGTTTCTGTGAAAAAAAAGAAAGAACTCTATGCTTTTATAACACTTTAGATTATTAACTTTCTTTTTTTTATTGTTATACAATTCTCTTTAACATTAGTTCTATAACAAATAAAACAAGATATATATTGAAGTCGGAATTGTACCATTTAACGGACCCAAGAGTTCCAAGACATTTACAAAATACATGTTTATTATTTTGCATTATCGCTTTCATGCATTTAGTATTGGGTGCTAATTAGAAGGGGATTAATTGTTTTGATTTTTTCAGTCATTTCAATGCTCTGATTGGTGATCTGAATGAACTACGTGAAAAAGACTATGGCGACGAAGCACGGGGAGCGCAAAGGTATCGATATATTAAAATATACGGATAACTCTTATTAGCATGGTCTTTGTGACCTAGGAGAATATATTGGATAATGTAAACAGATAATTTAATAATGAGAAGCACATGTTTTAATTATGATAACGAGATATAAAGTAAGTCTCAGCATGGAGCCATATCGTAATATCTTTTATATGAGTAGATTTGAAGTATTCCGATAAAAGCATTTTCAAAAATCTTCCTTATATCTTTTTATACCAAATATTCACAAACAAGTAATAAATTAGTAGTGATATAGTAGAGACAGGTCGACCTTAATTTAGTCCATGTTAAACAGTGTTGGTGACACTTCTTCTACAGAACAAGCGGTGGTAACGGCTCTGATGTTCTGTTGTCCCCAGTACGGGACAAACCGGACAAAGAATTCCAGAATATTCAGCTCAAGGACCTCGAAATCATCGCAACTCTTGGAATGGGAGGTTTTGGTCGTGTAGAACTTGTGAGTCTAAAAAAAACTATGGTGAACGGTCATATATAATTTTTCTGCAAAAACTAGAAATAGCAATAATGTAGACCAACTTTTATTCGCGTGCGAGAAATTTCGGCGAGGTTCGCGAACGGATCGTCATCGCGAATATTTCTCGCCGCGAACGGGTCCTTAAAGACTTATTTTCTATTAAAAACAGTTCCAAAAACGGCTTGATCGTGAAAATTAATCGTTGCGAACTAGTTTACTCCCGGTAAATCGCGAAATAAAGTCGTCGCAAATAAAAGTTGGTTTACAGTAGTTTAAATTTAACATTGTGTTTAGTTTTATGAAAATTCAAACTTTATAATTTTAAAACCACTAGTAATTGCTTAATCATATATATTTTTAGACTCAGATATCACATTCTCGATCAAAGACATTTGCATTAAAGTGCCTTAAGAAGAAACATATAGTAGACACGCAGCAGCAGGAACACATTTACTCGGAGAAGAAAATCATGATGGAATCTAGATCTCAATTTATAGCAAGGTATACTAACTACATTTCAAGAACTAGTCAATTCAATTGATTCTGAATAAATATTAATGAAAAAACAAGAAATTCACAAAGAAAGTCTGATAGATCTTTCTCAGGTGAGCTTTGTAAATTAAGAGGTATCCTTCTGTATTAAAGGACAATTACTTACTCAATATATTATAATTTGCTGGCAAACTTCAACTACATGGCTATTGGTCTCCTCGCAGATTGATTCTTTATACATGTATTTCATCAAACATTCTTCTGTGTACAGAAGAAGCGACATTAGTTAGTTAATCTACATGATAGCAACAAGTGATTCCTATCAAACATCAATGGCAAAATTTGTTTGCAGTCCCTGTCGGTTAAACATTGATCGCACACCGTTATTGTGAACATTACCCTGAATTCGATTAAATTGGACATTTTTGCTCATATGTATATGGTGTTTTGGAGAGATAATTCACTGCCTAAATGACATGCTATCCCGCGTTCTATTCCCGTTTTATTCCTCCAATATCGCGGTTGATGAATTCGGAAATACAACGTGAAAATCTGAAGAGTTCTTCACGTTTCTAAATCGGTCGTGCTGAGTGTTATTGATGGAACTGTATTAAGTCGATTGGCAATCATTTATAATTTGTTCAGAGGATAGAGAACTAGGGTATTGAAATACATGTCCCTAATTTCTTTTTATGTAATTAACAAAATTCCAGTTGATAAAAACGGAATAAGCATCATTTTATTACCTCGCCTCGACGATGTCGAGATGAGCTTATGCTATACTAGTAACCAGCGTTGGTATATCAGCTGTAGTTTAAGGTCAACATCTCATTTCTAAGTTATTGTAAGCCCCTCCTGGACTAAACTTATTTGGATCATGCATCATTGCATGTACACTAACTGACTTGCCTTGGATGCAAACTCTGATTTTTGAAACAGGTTCTTTCTAAACAACCGTCAGATTATCCTGTATCAAAGTTGCATAGATGATGCATCTAGGAATGACACTTCCAGACTGGATTGTCGAAGTGATCTATGTAATCTTTAATTATACCTATGTTTTAAATTATTGAAAGATTACTTTCATTGTGAAGAGGTTTTATCAAATATGAATAGCATGCTAAAGGAGAAGAGTCAAACTTTGAGGATTTCCCCTAAAAATTTCAGGGGAAAAGTTGAAAAGAGATAAATCTTTTAATATTTTCTTTTTTTTCCTACAAACTTTCATAACAATTTCAAAACACTTTACTTTCAGATTATACAAAACATTTAAAGATAAGAAATACGTGTATATGTTGATGGAGGCGTGTTTGGGTGGGGAATTGTGGACGATTCTCAGGGACAGGGGCAGTTTTGATGACATCACTGCAAGGTTCTGTGTGGCATGTGTTCTTGAGGCATTTAAGTACCTCCACGACAGGGGAATTATTTACAGGGATTTAAAACCTGAAAATCTTCTTTTGGATCAAAACGGATACGTTAAACTTGTAAGTTAACTCCTAATTGTCTGATATATTTTGTGATTTTTTTTTCAACTTAAGTACCTTAAGAAAAAAAATACAAATTTAACTCACTGTTTCACTAATATCGATAAGTTTTGTTTTTGTCAAATATAGAAACGAACTGTAGAGTAATGGTAGATTTACAAAAGCATTCATTCTTCCCCTAGGTGGACTTTGGCTTTGCCAAAAAGATCGGTCATGGTCGGAAGACGTGGACATTCTGTGGTACTCCTGAGTACGTGGCCCCTGAAATAATCCTAAACAAGGGCCACGACAGAGCAGCAGATTACTGGTCACTCGGAATCCTCATGTTCGAGCTCCTAACAGGCAGGTAGGAAAATGGGTCAACTAGAACCAAAAATACACCAACTGGAACTGCAGTTCCAAAGTTCCAATTCTCATGTTCAAGCTTCTAACGGGAATAGGTAAACAAGAACCAGAAATAGGCCAACTGGGACTGCAGTCCCAGTGTTCCAGTTATCATGTATGAGCTTCTAACGGGCAGGTAGGAGAATAGGTCAACTGGAACCGAAAATAGGCCAAATGGAACTGCAGTTCCAATGTTACTGCATAATGAGTATACGTGTTCAATAACAATACGGTTACCTGTTTTATACATTTAAGAGTAAGAATGATATGTAATGAATTCCTGGTAATAAAGAAAAGATTGTTAAACACAATTTTGATGATCAGCAATATTATTTTAAGGGAAATCAGAAGCATTTCATATATCTTTAATATATCTTTTACCAAGAATTCACAAAAAAGTGTGTTGCAAAGTTAAACATTACGTTCTAGCCGCTCGTAGTGATATGGAATATTTGAACATTACTTCGACAGTAGCTTGGGTCTTCTCAGCCCAGTTGTCTGGCTTAAGCTTGCTTGCACCATTAAGAATGAGTTACATGTACGACCGAACACTTCTGTTTGATTAATATCAAGGTTGGTTCAATGGCATTCTTTTGCTTTTAATCAATATGTTCAATTAACGATTGCCTTTTACAGTTGAATTCCATACTCCAAAAATTCTGATCGACTGGCTTAATTTTCACGTACCGATGAAACATGAGCAGCATATATACAGCGTTAAGGGCTTCTATTTCTTCCTTGTTCTCTTTCATCAATTTAATTAATGTATTTTGTGGGACGTGAATCTGACGCTGGAAATAAAATACGTCCAGCTGTCAATTTCCTTCCGGTAAGGGTTAAAGAATAAACGCGATGAAATGACTTACAACAAACCAACATGCTTTTAGCAGAAGTGTAGGGAAACTCAACAATTACGCTTTCCTTTCTAGAACAGGTTTGTTCACTTTGAAATGAAATTACCTAAGACATTTACATCCCCTGTTGCGTAAGCTTACATGTGACATCGTCTTGAATGTGTTGTTAAGTACATCAGAAAATGTCTTTTACGTGCTTTAAAATAATCATCATTCTATTTTCAGTTGAACTGAAATTGTTTGTCATATTGCTATTATAAATCACTACCCTAAATGAATTTTTCATTTGGAAAACACACGTTATCATTAATTTTTTTTTGCAATTCATTTGTTTGATATTTGTTATAAGTCGAAGTAATGTACAGTGTTTTTCTTGCTTGTCTCCAATCTTTGCAATAATGTCGCGGTTGACCTTTTTATTACATTTAGCAATTTGTAAGAAAATGGCGCTCATCTGATAAAAATATTATCATATTTTTTTATTTTGTCAGAAGTCTATAAAGTGCTGTGCTGATGAAATGTTTAGAGTCCTAACAAAGTCTTTCAGTGTTATCTTGCATTTTCAGATATCATGTGGCACACAGCATCGATATTGTATTTTTTTGTGTCCCCACATATTACAATCGACCAGTTTGACTGTAATATTTTAACTCTCCTTTTCCCTTTTGAATTATTGAATCTATTTGAAAACTATACAGCGTCGAAGATTATTTGTTCCACATATAGAAATTATAACTTAAATATATGAGTCCTTCAGTGATTTATGTAAAAAGCAGTTTTCTCAAACGGCTGTTATTTTCATCTTCTTGGTAGATATCATTTATAACAGTTAGCAGCTCAGTGGAGTGACCATGCTTACTTTAAAAGTGAGTTTCTTTGCGAGGACAATCGGAAAAATCATTGGGTTTTCTTAATTAGAAGCTCGTGAATAGAACTTTTTTTAAATGTGAAAAAATAAAATCTTTTATTACATTTTTACCCGTGAAATACTGTAATTTATTCATTGAATAAAAATGATATCCTGTCACACTGTGAAAGGATATCAAAATGATATCCTGTCACAGTGTGATGAATATCAGAAGTGCGGGAAAACTCTCGATTTCCCTTCCCATAACGAAGATTATTGTAAAAAAAAATCTTCCTTGACCTAATGTAAGATAGATGAAAATAAATAAACCACTCTGACAGCGAATAAAACTGTTAAAATAACCAAAAATATGTTGCTAAATCCATGTTTACAGTGTTTTCACCTCAGATAGCTATGACGTCTCAACCGCTCAACTATGACGTAAGTTACACTAATACGTATTAAGGCGAACCTCTTGAAGTTGCTGAAGCTCAAAACAATCCAATCCATCCGCCAATCCGTATACTCTTTCTTCGCCAATAAGTGAGACCACCATTTCCTCCATTGGTGTAAGAGGATCCGCCTCATTCTGCCCCCCTCCAGTAACACTGCGGTCCTTTATCACAGGAAAAGTTTTCATCATTAAATGAAGATCTGTGCAACATTTAAGTAAAATTATAGTAGTCAATTATCATCATTTTGGATCCCGTTGTAGTATTTTTATAAAGTAAACTTGGGATTCCTAATCATTTCGTGGGTTAGACTGGCCACTTATCAAACTGACATCTTTTAAATACGCTCACAAATCGCTTAACGTTATATTTAAGGAATGTTTTTAAGTTTTGTGTGAGTTATTGGTGTGTGAATCACACAGACTTGTCGCGTAGGCATATTTCATGAAGCACGCTAGCGCTTCATGAAAAATATGCCTACGTGCAAGTCTGTGTGATTCTCACACCAATAATTCACACTAAACTTAAAAACATTCCTTATATTTACATTTTACATGTTTGGTGGCACCGAAAATATACTCAATATTTGAATTTCTCGCTGCTCTATATTGTTATACTTTTACTAACGTCGCTGTAGCCCTATTGTGACGTCACGGTAACGCACGTTTCTCCGTGTATATTTCTACGCGTGAGTATACACGAAAATGATTTTCAAATCAATTTCACAGTTGGCTTAGTAGAAAAACACAGCGAATGTAAATATTAACCTATAAACCTATAAAAATTGTCCTAAATAACGTTAGAGGCTAATGCTTAGAAAGAACTATATGCGGTATATTGCATATATTTGCCCCCACAAAAGTCAAATTTTGAAAACTTCCTGAAATGTGCTGAATTCAATAAATTGTATGAGAAATATAAATTAACAGAAAATATTATAGTGTCAACGCAGCGTATTCACAATTTCTGTTTTTATGAAGTCACAAACTAGTCCGATTTTGTATCCTTTTTCAGAAAGAGGACAAAATGGACAAAATTTCAACAATTTAAGCTTTAAAATTTATAGAGCGCAAGTTTGTTCAGGAACAATATTGACATATTTCATTGATATTATCATTCTACACATCATATCAAAATATTGATCCTGAATACACATGCGCTCGGTGACTTTTACTCAAAATATCGACGAAATATGTACATTTTTCTGTAAAATTCGTAAAAAACTGAAATTTACGTCATGTTTGTGACGTCATTACGTACATATGGCGTCATTACTTATGAAAATATTCAGTGCTTTGAAGTCAGCATATACTCCCCTGTTTAAGAACTTCATTAAATATATCTCCATCAAAGTTTGATTTGGGGGGCAAATATTGGTTATTACCGAATAAAGTTCTTTCTGACCACTGTAAGCTTCACAGAATACTTGAGACTTTTCTTGTTTTGTGTGATATATGGCTTTTTAGAACCCACAAAGTACACATCTATTTTTATTTAAATCTGCATTTAAATAAATGTGTCGTTTCAGAACTTCCGGTATGTGTTAATTTGTGTCCACTTCTTTCGCTCTTCCTTTAGTAAATCTTGCAAACTTGAACCGGCTCTGAACGTCGATTTGCTTTAAATACTGAAATCTTGTACAGTTGTATGTAGATGCACTTAACTCAAATTTAAGATTTCTAAATACACTTCATGCACTTACTGGCATTGTACAATCCATTTCACTAAAATCAGATTTAACTTTAATGAGATTTCGCAATGATTGATTTCATATCTTTGATATTGTTCTCATCTCTTCTTGATTTTTTTTTGTTGGGGATAAGGGGGAGGATTTAACTGTCTTTCATTTTCACATTATAATTTAGTTCAAACTCTCTAATTATTCTATAAAATATATGAAAACTAGACAGCAATTTTTGGTAATTTTCATCATAACACACTATAAAATATTTAGGTTATCGTTCTTATAATAAAAGTTTACAATAAATTTTTGCTGCAAGTTGTACTCCATTTTGGGAACAGATGAAATTATGACATCACTGATTTTATTCAATAGTTACTTCATGGTATATCATAATTTTCCCGACATTTTGCAATATCATAATTTTAGATCAATATGCTTACATATAGTGTTTTGATATTTTTGGTATCATGCTCAATATTCAGATTATGCCCGTTTAGATGTGTGACATTTATTGTGAAACACCCTGTACCAAGAAACATTCCACAAAATTTCTATCGCACTTTTACTTTAAATCTTTTTCGACTTTTTTTAAAAATACTGTTAATATTTCAGTCCGCCATTCTCTGGATCTGATCCAATGAAAACATACAACATTATCCTGAAGGGCATAGATGTGATAGAGTTCCCACGACGAATAGGGAAAAATGCAGCCTCCCTCATCAAGAAATTGTGTAGGGACAACCCAGCAGAAAGACTGGGTTACGGGAAGAACGGAATAGTTGATATCAGGAAAAACAAGTAAGTGGTCGAAATAGTACGAAAAGTTGGTCGAAAATTAAGAATGTATTTACTTGAAAGATACTGATTTAAAAAAAAATCGGAAAGTAGAAACGTGAGAAGTATACTTTTAAAGAAATGAAACAGTACCAAACATCAATGTGTTCTTGACAAGGTTTGTTTCTTTTTCAGGTGGTTCCAAGGTTTTGACTGGGATGGCATGCTTCAGAGAAAACTCATTCCTCCAATCATTCCACAGGTAAGATTTACCTATTGGAGAAAAACTTAATATTATTCATTCACCTGTACATTTTTGTAATGAAATATATGAAGATAACGAACAGTATTCAAGCTCAAAAGTTGAAACAAAAACAAAATAGGAGCAGAGCAAACACGGACCTCCAAAACATCAGAGGTTGGATCATTGCCATGGAGGAGTGGGCATTATTTATTTCAGAAATAGGGTCAATCCCACGAGTCACTTACTAAAAGAAAGAATCATAACCTTTTAGAAAAATTGCAAAATATATTTTAAAATTAAAGATATACATGTAATCATTATCATTGGTTGTGAACTGGAAAAAGTGTCTCCTATAATCCAGAAAATGTTCTTAAAAAGTTCAATAAAAAGAAAAATGTTCAAATTTCAGGTTAAAGGACCAGGGGACTATAGCAACTTTGACAGCTATCCAAAAAGCACAGAGGTACCTCCTGACGAAACGTCTGGATGGGATTTTGATTTCTAAAATTGCTTTGATTGAACACCACACGCACACTTGTAAGCTTATCTGTAAGGAGATGGGTAATGTTTTTTTATTAATTTTTTTTTCCTATTTGTCAAATTTTTGTTGCATTTTTCACTTTTGGTTTACATCTCTACTAATCAGAAACATGCTTGTAAACAATTTATCCACACTCCTTAGACAGATATATTAAATTTTGTTCCTATTTGTTAAATTTTTGTTGCAATTTTTCACTTTCAAAGACTTAATTGGTTTGAATCTTTACTTATCAAAAACATGCTTGTGTAATATCCTCTCTGTTTAAACAATCCATCCACACTCCTTTAGACAGATTTGTTAATTTTCTTCAATTTTACTCCTACAGCTTATTTACATTTTTCTTTTCATCATTTTTTTAAAAAATTTTGATGAGCATTATTGATTGTCAAAGTTTCGAAAATAGAAATTTCAGTGAAATTCTTATTAATTATCTACTCTCCTGCAGTTTTAATCGTATTCAATTAACTTGGTTCATATCAACTGCATTTCCAAGAATATGTCTATACATTAATCATTTGGTTATTGATTTACGAGTGGCACTGCCATGGTAACCGAAATATTTTGAATTTAAATCATCCTTTGTATTAGCATCGTAAGTGTTCACATTATATTTTATACAGAGAGAAAGGGTAGCTGTCAGATTTTCAAAATTAATTTGGAAATCTAATTTCTCTGCATTTGACTTGAATAATAAAATGATGCAGACTTCATGTTGTTTCCCAATGGTTATTTCTGTGAATCATATTAAGGAATCTGCTTGCTCAGAATTATGATTACCAAATATTATGGTGCAAAAGATTTCTATTATTTTTCTTTAGATTGATATGTAAAATATTTGCCTTTGTGTTGACAGGTGTTTGGATTTGATTATCCTCTAACAAGGAAATCTATAAGGAGAAATTAACAGTGCTTAGTGTCAAAGAAGAGAAAACTCCAATTTGCAACTGTTTTATGACAATGTGTCGTTTTCGTTGTGTTATGTATTATTATTTGGGATTAACCTGGTGCTATATTGCTGACGTCATTGGAAATTGTGCTAAAATTTGATGACATCATCGAGGAAGGAATGATATATTGTGTTATTGATATCAATTTTTCTGTGATATTGCCGTCTTGGATATTGTTTCTGTCATTTGAATGACATTAAACAGCATGGATCATTTTCATCATTACATGAAAAAATACTCCCATTGGTGAAGTTCATTAATATTAAATGGAAAAAGAATCGGATTATCATATCTAATCCACACTTTATCTACAGTTTCTTTTTAAAAACGTAATATAGTGATTGCTGTGTTTGATCTTGGTTGGGTAAAACAGAGCTTTTTGTTCATGTATTTAATAATCTCACTGGTCAGCTGCTTGTCTTGACGACTTTGGCCGTGAGAGATCTGCTCAAGATATTTCTAGTGAAATCAAATACGTGTGATTGTTGATATGAGGACCCTGTTGCATATTTGTCTTCCATTTTATATAGAGTTTATAGAAAGACTGTAGAGTTAAGTTTGCCGCATCGTCTTTGGTGTGGTTTCGTCGTACATGTATGTTTTTTGTCTTATTTTAATGTTGCTCGATTGTATATTCGGAGTATTTTATAAATAAAGAATAAAAAGATGAACAGTGCAACACATTTTGTTTTGGTTTTTTTTCAGTTCTTGTTTTATATTCATCCGTTTGATGAAAGTTTAACCAAAAAAGCTTTTGATGAGTAAAAGTATTCCAAATGAAACCTTAAAATGGTGGAAGATATTTATCATGGAATATAAATGAATCAAGTTGTTTCCCGAATTAAGCCAATACTGCTTCACAATTATTATTGAACATTTTGTAAATGTGTATCTGTGTTTTACTTTTTTTTGTATGATGAATCGGAGTTCAATAATAAAATTATGTTTTCTACTTGTAATCTTTGACTAATTTGACTAAAATGATATGGAAATTGGTTAATCCGAATTTTCTCTATTTTTCTTAAATTTTTAGAATATATTAGTTAATTTTATATATTTTTCCTATATTTAAATTTTTCTCATTTTCACATATGGTAAAGTTGTCACATACAGATACAAAAGGATACAGAAACAAAAAGTTTTGATCGTTTACTTTGAGAAAAAAAACCACTTATTACGGATTTTTTGCTCTAATCTGTACCTATATTGGGAGCTTGTAAAAAGGTTCATGGACACAGATTTGAAGTTGATATTTTCTGCATAATATTACATCCGGTGAATCGTAAACATCAACAAAAACAGAGCTCGTGTCCTGTTTACAAAAACCGTGTACGTTTTACGGGTGTGATCAATTTGCTATACTCTGTACACAACACTTAGTACGGAATGACGATACTTGCTTTGGAACATTTCTACTCTGAATATAACTATTTTTCTGGATTAAAGTTTTAAAATTTTTCTTTATTTGCCTTTGAAATAGCATGCACACACAAAAGAGGACAAAAAGATCATTTTCTTATAATATAACATTTTTTTTTCATATATGAATAGGTCTTCTCTCCATTTTTGTTGAAAATAATCCTTGAAAAGTTTGCAATAAAATATAAATTTTTTTGGGTTTACAAAAATATGGAGCAAAGACCCACAACACCTTAAAGTACACTTTTATGACAAAACAGTCGCATTTTTCCCGTCTTTATAAATAACTTGGGAACCGAACTAAACCGAAATTTGAATTCATTAATAGCACAATGCCTCTAGTACTCACCAATATCGATGAAAAAATTATACTCCACATTTCATTACTGACTTGCAAGATTTTAAAATGCACGAAATGGAGACAAATCTCATGAGTCTGATAAAATGTCTTTATCAGAATGTATATTTTATCAATGAACCATAAATACGATATTGGTAAGAATAAAAAGTATTGTACTATTGATAACTTAAAACTGAGTTTGACAATTAATTTGGTTTGCAAGTATCTATTATCAACTCGAGAATGCCATTTCGGTTGGAGGCGGCGAATTCCCAGTTTTCATAAATGCGCCGGTTCTGACGTTTTCCTGGCAGGTAAAAAAAATCAAAATCATAAAAAAGCCAGGAAAAATGTCAGATATTTCGGACTACCTGTGCACCTGTTCTGAAATTTCCAAGGGCCCGTGTTTGTACCCTCTTATCAGATTTGTATTCTCAAAATTACTACAGATCAATACTTTCCTCCTCTTCCCTTCTGGGTCCATCTAAGTGCCACTCTTGTGATGTCATTTGTGGGCTTTCTCAAGACATGGCCTATCCACCTCCATCTGTATTTTATTAGTAAGGTCCTCATGTCTGTTGTTTTGGTTTTTTGTTGGTTATTTTTGTTGGCCAAAATATCCTCAAGATCTTTCTGAGGTACCCTTTATGAAAACTTTATAGCTTCTTTACTTTCACATTTTAAGTTATCCTCCTGCATTCAGCACCATAGATTAGGACAGATAGTACACAGCTATTATACAATTCGGTCTTAGTATGTCTGCTGATGTTGCTTGATTTCCATATATTCTTAAGCTTGACAAAGGATCCTCTGGCTTTTCCTAATCTTGATATTACGTCCTTGTCAGCTCCGCCATCTGATGTTACCAAACTTCCCAGGTATGTAAAATAATTTGTATTTTTGATATCTCCTCCATTCAGTTGTATTTTGGGTGGGTTTTTGTATTTAGGGACATTACTTTTGTTTTCTTTATGTCGATGTTCATACCGATTTTGCTGGCATTTGTGTTTCCAGATGAGATAATAAAGCCAGGTCATCTGCATAATCTAAGTCATCTAGTTTGCTGAAAAGAGTTCATCTGATGCCTGTATTCTCGTCACTAAGGGTTGATTTCATTACCCAGTCTGCTGCTATGATGAACAATAGAACTGACGTCACACATCCCTGTTTCACTCCTGACTTAACAAGAAAGCTTGTGTTTGATGAACTACCAATAGGGCTTAGAACATTTAAAATCTGCATAGAATGCTTTTATTCGGTCAACTAGTTTAGATGGTATACCTTAAGCCTCAGGATTTTCTACAAACTGTCTCTGTGAATCCTATCAAAAGCTTTCTCAAAGTCAATGAAGTTTATGATGAGTTGTCTTTGCCATTCTGTGCACTGTTCTATTATGTTTCTTAGTACAAACACTTGGTCACAGCAAATCTTTCCTTTTCTGAAACCTGCCTGTTCTTTCTTTAGCTTTTCATCAACTGCTGTCTTTATTCTGCTTACAATTATTTTACTAAATATCTTGCTTGGTATAGAGAGTAAAGTAATATCTCTCCAGTTGTTACAGTTTGTGAGGTTTCCTTTCTTTGGTAGTTTGATGATACTACCTTCAGACCATGTTGCTGGTATCATGTTGTACTTCCATACCTTGCAGAAAAGAGGATGAAGGATATCTGCTGTAAGAATACGGTCTACTTTGAATATTTCAGCTGGTAAGTTGTCATTCCCAGGTGATTTATTGTTCTTTAAACCCTTGATTGCTGTGATTATTTCTAATTTTGATGGTTCATCTGTGTTGATATCTAAGTTATGGAATCCGGATAGGGCTACGCAGTTCACTATCGCATCATCGCACCATCGAGATTTGAGTCGATGGTGCGATGACGCGATAGTGCGATGACGATGAAGCGATGGTGCGATAACGATGAAGCGATGACGCGATAGCGCGATGACGATGGTGCGATAATGCGATGGCGATGATGCGATGGTACGATGAAGCGATAATGCGATGACGCGATGGCACGATAGTGATGCTGCGATGGTGCGATAGACACGATATAGCATCGCATCATCACTATCGCATCATCGCTATCGCACCATCGCAGCATCGCTATCGTGCCATCGCGTCATCGCATTATCGCTTCATCGTACCATCGCATCATCGCCATCGCATTATCGCACCATCGCATCATCGTCATCGCGCTATCGCGTCATCGCTTCATCGTTATCGCACCATCGCTTCATCGTCATCGCACTATCGCGTCATCGCACCATCGACTCAAATCTCGATGGTGCGATGATGCGATAGTGAACTGCGTGGCCCTATCCGGATTCCATACTAAGTCGATGCTTGCTTCGGGTATTTCTGCTCTGTTGCTTGGATCTGGGCGGTTCAATATCTCTTCAAAATGCTCCTTCCATCTTTGTTCTTGGTCTTTCTCAGATGAAATCATTGTGCCCTGCTTGACTCTTACGGCTTACATGCATTTCTTCTTTGTCCACTTAGTATTTTGGTTATCTGATAAACATCACCCATTCTCTGTTCTGATGCCGCTTTTTCAGTTCCTTTTGTCATATTTTCAATGAAGTTTTTACGGTCCCTCTTTGTGGCCTTATTTATTTCTTTGTTACTGTCTGAGTATTGTTCTCTTAATTTCTCTTTGATTCTTTCTGAATGTGTTACACAATCTCTTCTTTAGTTCTTTTCTGCTGTCAGTGAGTTTCCATGTATCCATTCTTTATGTACCTGTTTTCTGAAATCAATAACTTTCTCGCTTGCATTGTTAAAGGTATCTTTTCCTTTTAGCCATTAGACGTCTATCTGTTCTTCGTCTATATCACTACTTTGCAAGATAGAAAATTTTTTTTTCAGCTCTAAACTAATATCTTGCTTGGTTTTGATATTATTAAGTTTGCCAATATCGAATCTTTTACAGCTGTACTTAGGTATAGTTTTCATCAGCTTAAAATCTGCAGTTACAAAGTGGTGATCGCTGCCTAAATCTGCACCTCGTCTTACTCTCACATCCTGAAGAGATCGTCTCTATTTACCATTTATAACAATATGGTCCATCTGATTTTTGACTCTTCCTCTGGGCGATATCCATGTGATCTTGTGAATGTCTTTTGTGTGGGAATAATGTTCCACCTATAACCAAGTTGTTGTTACCACAAAACTCTGCCAGATGTTCACCATTCTCATTCATGGTACCACAATCAAATTTTCCCATGACTCTTTCATATCCGGTGTTTTCTTGGCCCATTTTTGCATTAAAATCTTCCATGGTGATGGTTAAATCATGTTTTGGAATCTTTTCAAGTTCGTCTTGTTGTGCATCATAGAAGTCTTGTTTAGTTTCATCTTCTGTCTCATTTGTAGGAGAGTAGACTTGTATGATGGATGTTTTAATAGGCTTTGTGTCGAGTCTTGCTCTTATTCTCGCACTTAGAGGATGATACTCTATCAGAGACTTCGCTGCTGCTTTACTCAGAATAGTTGCTACTCCATCGTGATGTCTACCATCTTTCCTGCCTGAGTAAATGATTGCTTCACCGCTGTTTGTCATGCTTTTTCCAAAATCTGTCCATATGCATTCACTTACTCCTAGTATGTGTAACTTGTTGTTCTTCATCTTTCTGACTACTTGAGCCTGCTTCCTGCCTCGTACATGGTACGGACATTCCAGAAGCCGATCTTAAGTTTGGTCCTCGTGCTCAGTATACTCTTCATGCGACCAACTTCCTGTTGGCTTTCACTGGTTGCGTTCATACCGGTATGCGCAGGTTGCTGCTGGTATTCTGATGCCGCGAGAAAGGATGAAGTACTCCTAGTCCTCGTATCCGTAATCGTGCAGTTTTCACGAAAAGGGGAGATTATCCCCGTGCTCCACCTCCAAATTGGTGGAGCAGGGATTTGTAATCGAGGTTGCCTTCCTCTAAAATGATTGCCTGCCACAGCTCACCAAGCCATTCTCTCCTGTTTTTTGGTTGTTGTTGTTTTTTTTTCTGTCTCCATAGCCTTTCCAAGCCATCCACAAGGCAGTGGAACTATTTAACCCATAGCTGGGAACTAGGTTTGCAGGTATCAGGACATATCCAAACGCTGTTGGGCCATGCATACCGTGCATTTAGGGGCCTATTTTCCTCCAAGATCCTGTGGTTCTGCTTGGGGCCGCACGGTACCCGATTTCCATCTGCTACTTCGAGGAGGATCCCATATCTGGGCCACATAGGTCTAAATGCGGAGAGGCTATACCTGGCAGAGAAGACTTAAATATTTTTCTTACTCTTTCGCAGCAAGCTGCTAGCCAGCGGTGGAGCTGAAAGCGAGAGTGACAAGCACAGACACAGACAACACACACACTGTACGCATCACACAGCCATTTAGAAGATGTTAGTTTATTAGTTTATTTCCTTTTTTAAGAACCGAAGATTTTTTTTTAAAACATATGGAATGTAACAAAGTAACAAACAAACTACCATTTCGGTAGCTTCTGAAAGATTCCAATCTAAAAACCAAAAAAGTATAATACATGTAATAAAATTAGATATAACTGCTCTTAGTAGACCGTAAAATAGTTTTATAACATATGTGAAAATAGGAAGCATTAAAAAACTGTTCAGTTTATATCCCAAAAATAAAGAAATATATAGAGGAAATTCATATCAGCCAGTATGATGAATATCCATTTGTATAAGATTATTTGTACCATCTGATCCGCTGATAGTATATAGTTACATCTTTTATTCAAATTTCAAATAAAAGTAGGAATCAAACGATTGGTATTAACTGTATTTTTTTTATTCCTAAGTAATATTATTTAAATCATATATTCCAAGACCTCTGATTGGCTTAAACTTGTTCACATTATTAATCATATAACAGCATATAGAATTGAGTTACTATTTATAGAATCTGAAATGCATATCGACTTGATGTTTCTTAAAATGAAGGTAATTTTCTGTAAAACAAAAAATTAATAGTAGTGATTTCACAATTATAGCTAATACAGTATATGACTTGGTGTTTCTGAAAAAAATATATACTTTAACTTGTATTTAAATTTGTAATGTTCTGTAAATAATAAGATGTAACAATTGCCTGAATTAGGATCTACTTGATATTAGAACATATTGAATATCTTTGTCAAAATTGATACAAAACATAATAAAAAAAGATTGTACTTTCTCAGTATTTTCAATTAGTAAATCCTCTAAATTACTCAAAAAATTTAAAGGAAACACATTTATATTAAACAGCTAAATTTATTTTCATTTCTAGTCTCTAAGTGAAAACTTGTGGTTTGTTACCATTTTTTCAATTTTTTTTATCAACCTCTGTAAAAAATAATATGACAAATGTAGCCATTTGATGAGGTCGATCCATAGATATATCGACTTCACAGAAAGGCATATTTACCTCGCACTTCGTGCTCGGTCAATATGCTTTTCTGTGAAGTCGATATATCTATGGATCGACCTCATCAAATGGCTATATTTATATAATTTTTTCGGGGCGCATATTGTTTTTGTCCTGTCTGTCTGTTTGTCTAGCTGTTTGTCTGTTTGTCTGTCTCTTGTCAACTTTAACCTTCGCCATAATTTTTGAACCGTGAGAGATAGAGACTTCATATTTGGTATGCATACTCCACTAATTAAGCACTTTCAACTGACACCAAGGTCAGTGACCTTTTGACCTCGACTGTGACCTTTATGCTAAAAATAGCTTTTTCGAACTTTCGCTAACACTTTTGAACCGTGAGAGATAAGAGACTTCATATTTTTAATGCATACTCCACTAATTAAACACCTTCAACTGACACCAAGGACAATGACCTTGTGACCTTAACTGTGACCTATATGCTAAAATTAGATTTTTCGAACTTTCGCTATAACTTTTAAACCGTTGGAGGTAGAGACTTTATATTTGGTATGCATAGTTCACTATTTTTAAAGTGCTTTCAAACGACACCAAGGTCAATGACCTTGTGACCTTGAATGTAATCTATATGCTAAAAATAGCTTTTTCGAACTTTGTCGCCGCCGGGCGCAAAGTGTTTCACAAACACATCTTGTTTTTTGTACCCTTATCAATAAGTAAAAAGGCTTTTTTTTGCACCCGGATCGATAGATCCAGGGCGTATATTGTTTCTGTCCTGTCTGTTTGTCTGTCTGTTGCCAACTTTAACCTTCGTCATAACTTTTGAACCATGATAGACAGAGACTTTATATTTGGTATGCATACTCCACTAATAAAGTTCTCTCATATAAGGACATCAAGGTCAACGACCTTGTAACCTTGACTGTGACCTTTATGCTAGAAATAGCTTTTTCGACTTTTTGCCATAACTTTTGAACCATAGGAAATATGGACTTCATATTTGGTATGCATACTCCAATAATTAAGTTCATTCAAATGACACCAAGGTCAATGACCTTGTGGCCTTGTCTGTGACCAATATGATAAAAATAGCTTTTTCGAGTTTTGTAGCCGCACGGCGCATAGTGTTTCACAAACACATCTTGATTTGACATATCAATAACGAACATACATGAACATTTTCATAAACCAAAACCCAAGTACCTGTGTAAAAATTTGCTTTAGTGAAATTTAAATATAGTTTACCATATGTTTACAGACATCATCTTGTATGTAGTGTAGTATTAGAGGAGTAAGAAAGAACTCTGGTGCACCCGTTTCGGAGCTTATTTGCAAAATGTATTAATTATAAGTATAGATTTTTTAAAATAAAAAAAAATTTAAAGAATCTCGATCTGCTGACACTAGTTAGAATAATCTAACTGTGTCTCGGTACAAGCCCTAAACGGGGTCCGTAGGACAATATCATTTTAAGGTCAAGATCTAGTAAATGAAAGGTGCCTACAGATTTATCAAACTTCAGAAATAAATTCCTTTATTGATGCTTTACAACTATAGCTTGGTCAAATAAGGTGTTTCGGGGCATAATTTGTAGATAAACAAGATGAAAAACTGTATCTTAAACTGTCATTTTCAATGAAAAATTAAGAAAACCAGTCATGAAAATGGGAGTTTTTTTCGTATTCGGCAAAGGAAATGTATCCAGATTGCCTACAGTCTCTCAGAAAACGGTAATTAGTATGTTCATGGCCTCTTCTTTAAATCAATATCAAATTTAATATAGGTATCCGGTTTACTTTTCATATGATTTCAAGTTGAATGACATGAAATACCCTAATTTCTACATAATTCTGCTAAAGCCGCATAGTACGGGAAAAAGAAAGTTGAAATTGATTATGACGTCATAATGGATCTAACACCAAAAAATTAGTCTCAAGTTATTTACTAGATCTTGACCTTAACGATAGAACATTCTATCTATACTGACACCAGCTAGACTTCTATTAAAATTTGATTAGATAATATTTATTCAATTAAAATGTATAAATAATGTAATTTTATTCCTTCCAGGGACCTCTATACTTTAGTATATACATGTAGGTCTCTGTCCCATTTTATCTTTTAACGCTTGTTTTATATAACAATCATTAATTGATTGTTTAATTAATGCATCGGGATCAAAGATCTAAATATTTGTTTTCCGTGTTTTGAGATGCGGCGGCAAAAGTACACAGGGGGGAAGAAGATATGCTCAGTAACTAGAATGAATGCTTGGTTAAAATGTCTGAAATTATATTGTTCTCAGAACTCTGTTTTGGCTCAGGTGATCAACTTTTTGAGATTTAGTTAATTTGAAATAAGGTATAGCGAATGCAAGGCTTAATTTAGGACTTTCCACTTAAGGGTCCTCCACACACCCACAGCTTATGTTCTCATATTATTGAGCATTACTTTTAACAAGCATATCAACCTTTAAAAACTGTCCATGGATTAAAATGTAATTTATACTGATTTTAAAAAATAATTATTTCACAAGTTTCAAGAAATTTTTCCCAAGGCGTTTTCATACCTAGCACAAAAAATTTGTCTTACCCTTTCGTATATTTTTAAGCTCACAGAATAACCATAAAAACTTAATTTTATCGATCGACATATTTTTTACAGAAATTTATTTTATTTATAAAAAGTACATAAAACTCATTTTCTCTGAAATACATCACGTGAAAAATCAACAAGGACTCCTTTTGTAGAGAAGAAACATTAATGAATTAGATTACATCAAAAAATTGAATTAAAATTAAATGCGCTAATGTAGAAAAGACATTTTCAAAATCTCTGGTATCAAAGTTCCTTTTTGGAGTTATCTTTCCTGTTGCTCGGGACTCAAAAACTTTGGCAAGTCTCCGCTTATGTCACCATACTATATTAAGTAATATACTGGCCTCTGAACTGGACAAAAATAAAAGAGGAAAACTAGAAATGCACACAATTTTATCAATATTTATAAACACACAGTGAGATAATGTATTATTGAAACGTACAAATTAGTGTGCCGAAATTTCAACATGTTCAACTATCAAAAACAGGACCCTTAATTATGACCTACCTGTACACTGGAAGTCCATATTTTACGATTGATAGAAATGATATCAGAAGGTTGCATCAGTTTTGAACAACAATATTCCAATTTCTTAAGGTTCATAAACCCTCTGCTCATGCACTTACCATATATAAAATGCTGCTTGAACCTTAATGATTTTCCAAAAGAAATGTATTTTATAAAATGCAAACAATTATAGCATAGGTTGCGGGGCAAAATTGGACAAAAAAAGATAATTCAACTTGGGAAATCTATAAAAGAATTATAGACATTTATGTCTTTAAGAGTTATCTCTCTTATCAGAGTATCAAGGAACCTTAATACTTAGATCAGAAGGATGAATGCCTTGCGGAAAATTCTTTAACTATATATATTCTAAAAATTCTCAGATTTATTACATTATATTCATTAACATTAATTTAAGTCAAATTCCTCAAAATTTCAGGTACCAGAAGCCATACTTGCGTAACAGAACTGCGCTGGTATATGTATCATTTTGTATGTATAATTATAGTCAAATCTACCCAACCAGGAAGAAAGGTTGCTCGGCTTAATGAAGACATGTCCCTAGGGTGTATGAGCACCAGCTTGACCACCGAGGGGATGAGAGGAATGTTACTGACGGCAAATGTCCACCCAGCTTCAGCTAGCTCCATGCAGGACACTGATAATAAAGTAGAGAAAAAATTAGTGCTTTGAACAGAGAGAGTATGTATGTATTATATGGTATAATCAGTCTATATACTGTCCTGTCATGTGTTTTCGTGGTATATACGTTTTCTTGGTATTCTTAATTTTTACGAATAATTACACAATGAGAGATCAAAATGACTTCATATTTGTTATTGAAAAAGGGAACCCTATGCATGTTTTCTGACAAAATATGACCCTTATCGCAATTGCGAAAATAAAATATGGTGATTAAGTTGTGCATAGTATGCAAATTTGACAATTTGCACACTACAAGGTTATTCATCATGTTTTAAACTAGAATACAAACTTACTAATAAAAATCTGACGACCCTGCATATTATCGTTTGAAAACTATCCATTCAGTTACCGGTCGTGTGACAAGAATTTGGAATTTCCCTCCTTTGATATTTTTTCTATGGTGACCTAGTTATGTCATTTGTATATAATTTTCAAAGAAAATATTGGGCATGCTTAAAAGTTGTATGATAGAAAAAGATATTGTGCCATTCATGATAATTAGTTAAATTAGAAAGCTTTAAAAAATAAAGCTTAGAAAAATTACTTTAAGAATAAGACCAAAAGGTGGTTGCCGCTATGCAAGTATACAATGACCTTCTGAACAAATGGTATGAGTGTTGAAATAATTTTAAAATGAGGAGAATAGTTGTTTTTATATGTGATAACTAGCAAACATATCAATTATTCAGTATTGAATTACTATATTACAGACTTAATGCCATGAAAACTCTTGATTCGAGAGTAACAATTTAGTCTGTTGGACAACAGAAAACATTAACAGGTAAAAAGTACAGGAGTTACCTTTCTTTCTGCATATACTGTTAACTATGCTAGCTCAGATATATACAATTAATTACCCTTTTTGAGGTCAACATGGTGAAATAAGGTTCCGAGACCTGGCCCATGAGGTGCCCTGACCCAAGTCAAGTCAGCAAGTGGGCCAGGTATGGGGTCCTCATTTCACAATGTTGAGCTAAAAAAAAGTTATCAAATGTTTTATTTTACTGATATATTAAAAAGTATAAACCTATATTTATGTGAAAACTCCTTCTTTGATCAGGATTAGCCATACTCCTAAGTCCTTTAGTGAATATCTGAATCATGATTTTCTGATTAAAACAATATTTAGTTGATAGCAGCATGCATTGTTAAAATTAAAGATTACCTGGAAGGTCAGAGTTTGTCTTAAGTATCTACTAACCCCCCCCCCCCCTTCCCAATAAAAAAAGTCATCAGTATTTTTCTTTAATTGAGGAGGCACAAGCATATAGTTGCTATGTTTTCTATTACTGTGAGTTTTTTTTTTTCAGTGTGTGATTAATATTTGCTTTTAGAATTCAGTTTCAGAATCATTCCTGGAATCAAGAACTGTCAGAGCAAAATATTGCTGCATATTGGAGTTTTCTCACCCATAGTAAGTTGATTTTTTTAACCCCACCTTCTTGTTTTTATCATATTTTATATGAATCAAATGGATTGGAAACAAGTTTTGAATATTTTTTTTTTTTAAATCTATTTATTAGTTTCTTACTTATGAATATTTGCTTGAATTTCTTGAAAAGTCACCAGTACCAGTATATTGGAAATTTAGATTGAGTTCCCATCAATGATTGTAAATTTGACTAGTTTTCATTTTTTTGTTTTTGTTTCAGTTTCTCCACCTAAATTATCGCAAGTCTAGATAATTGACAAAATTGTAAAAACAAAATCAGATCTATGATTTCTGTCCATCTAGCTGTCCCCAATTATATCAAACTCTTTATTTTTATACCCCCATTCTGAAGGAGAGTGGGGTATACTGTTTTACCTTTGTGTATCTGCCCCTAACAAATTAATTTTGGTCAGTTTTCTCAGCAACTACTCTTCACAGATGCTTGAAATTTTAGCACAAATTTTATCTGAGGCATGCCATATGGTGGGATTCTTTTTTTGTTCAAATCTGATGTTGACTTCCTCTTTGTCTGTATGTCTGTCGGTAGGTGAACTTGTATACATATTAACATGATAACAAATATTCACATCAGATTGGGGTATTACTAGTGAGCATTGGCCAACAGACTTCTTATTATTAAAGTATTCAAACTTCACACATACATGTACATGTATATCTAAATAAGGTTGATGTAAAATATTATTTTTTTAAAAATTCTGATGAAGATGGTAAGGGTTGATGTTACCCTTGACCTTTGACCATGACATTGGAGTGTAATATATTTGAGAACTGTTGAGAATAGAAAATGTACCGTACTAAATTACATACATACATGTATTGCCTTATAACATTTTTGTCATGCATGTTTGCTTGGATGTTACATCATTTCCCAGGTCTGAAGCCCAGGGCAATCTTAAGAGAAGAGAGTGTGTGTTTGGAAAAGCTTGTAGATTTTAAGTAATGCTGACACAAATACTGTAATTGTTTTCACTTTATTCCATTACATCAAATTATTGGTAGATATTTTGTCGGTCTCGTTTATGAATGGATGATTGATTAAATAAGTTAACCCTTGAACGAGAATAGAAACACAGGGTTTCAGATCTCTGGAGCATTGTTTTATTAGCTTGGTACTATATCTAAAAGCTTTATGTGATTGGGACATTTGTATCTTTAATGAATTTTGTGTAAATCTTCTCAAGAATAAATGATTTAATTTGTACTTCAGAATTACCATTTTAGGGCTGAAAGGTTTCTCCTAAAGCTTGGAAACAGACTGTTGTAAGATTAAATTGTCGAAGAATTTCTAGCAGAATGGCTTGGTTTCTATGGCAATCCCAAGATAGAAGTATTGAATTATTGGTTATAGAGTCTGATAATATACAATTATCAGGTTTTATGTGGGGGGGACTATTGGGCACTACAGACGGTGATCTAACTCGGGAGGTAAAACTAGCTATTGAAATTATTTACAGTTTCATATTCCAGAGTTCACAATCATCATTATTTGTTTTCCAATCTAAGGAAATTTCCTGAATTTTCATTGTTTAAAAAATATACAGATTTTAACTCTTTAAAAAAAACATATGTAGTGAATTCTTTCACTGATTAAAATATGAAAGACATAAATAATAAAGAACCCCTTGTTTTCTTTATGCCCCATCATGAATATTGCCTGGGCATTTTGTGTTTGTCATGTCCATTATCATGTCTGTGATGGTCCTTGTGTCGCAATTTGTGTTTAGCTGATTTTAAAGAATTCATACAAGAATTTTAATCAAATTTTATATTCTGAATGTAAATATTGATGAGAGCTTTTTAACTGCAGTAACATTTGACCATGACCTTTTTCTTTGACCTTGACCTCACTTTTCTCAAATTTTTGTTTAGCACAGTTTCAGAGACAAAAATTTAAATATTTTTTGAAACTTCATATTCTGATACAAATTAAGAAGTGCAATTTAACTTCTTAATTTCTTTGATGGTTCATTGACCTTGACCATTTTTTCTCAAATTTTTGTGCACCTCAGTTTTAAAGAAAGTATTGAAGATAATTTTTAACATAAGCTTGCATATTTTTAAAGAGAATTGATCAACTCTGTCTTTAATTTTTGCTTTGACCTTCTTAATGACTTTTATCTCTATTACGTGTGTATTTGTAGCAAATTGAACCTGTGCAGTTCTTGAAAAAACTAAGATATTTCTTCAATCCTCATACATTTATACAAATTTTCATTTTGAATTACTGATGAATCCTTGGCAGGGCATTCTTGCCTTATGAACATATTTCTAGTTATTATATATAGATGTAATCAAATAAAGGATTTTAAAAAAAATATTAATAAGAAAGATCTAAATTCTTGAATTAAGCTTGTAGAAACATTTTTAAGGAGAATAGAATATCTTTTTAATCTTCAATTTATTAGAATTACAAATATTTACATCCACTGAATATTTTTCTCCTTTATTTCTTAAGGAAACCCATTGCGTTAATCACTGCATCTACAACATTAGGCATGTCGCCTGTACAGATTTCTTGATCAGTGGATGTTCCATCAATGAAATGTATAAAGGTGCTGCATCATTAATACAATAATTAATCTTTTTAATCCTACTTTAAATGATTATTTGAACAGATATAAATATAAACAATAAAATGTCTTTCTTTGTTTGTTATTACTGGAATTAACGGTAGTAGCTATTGCAGAAAAAAAAATTACATAACCCGCTTACGCGGGTTATGTATTTTTTCTGCAACAAAGAAAGACATTTTATTGTTTAAATAAGAAAATTTAGAAAACTATTAACCTTGTGTCAAGGCCAATGTCATTGCTCAATACAGGATGAAGTTCTTTGTAAATTTCAAAAACCATTCCTTTGTTTATACTTTCTGAATGAAGATTGCCACAAATTATTTAATTTTTAAAACTTTCTTTTGAAGTTTTTCAAGCTGTATGCTTTTCAATTATGGCATATAATATTTACCAAGGCCAAGTTTTCAACTTTTCCCAGATTCATTGATCAGAAGGAAATCGGCAGATCGTTAACGTGGGAAGATTAAGCATCTGTTTTATTGTGACGTAAAATTGAGGCCCCTAAAAGAAAAATTAATGAAAAAAGTAGCTACTAATCAAGTTCCTTACATAGATGTTTAAGTTGAGGGGGTGTCATTAAAGAACATTTACATACAGAAATATTCTCCAAGAATAGAAAATTGATTTTCTATTCATCTAAAATCTATGTTAATGTTATTTCTAAAGAGTTCTAAGTAAAAGAAGAAAGCTTTGCGTAAAGTTGGCCCCAGTGAAGTTATGTACGCTGAACTATAAGATAATTAGAATATTGAACATTTTTTCACAATCAATAATTACCTTCCTACAGTCACATGCTGTATAAGAATTCAGTTGGTAATTGTTTTACATGTGGACAGCCTTTTCAGTGGATGTCTTAAATCCAGCAATTTCTGTCAATTCACACATGAAATCTATCAATCAGGAATTGATCCAGTTTTCTCCTAGGAGTTCTTTATTGATTAGCATAATTTTGGTCTACAGAGGACCCATGCAGTTTATGAGCAAAAATTGATTTCCCAGTGTCACTTCTTTTGGTCCATCTCATCTTGTTTAATTTCAGGCACTAGGCTTAACTTTGAAAAAAAAATTGTGTTTAAACTTACAGTTTAAAACATTTGAGAGTTAACTTTTTTTGACAACTTAGATGTGGGTGTTAAGGAGACGATAGTATTCCTCCGGTATTGGAATTCGTGCTGGTCCTATTCTGGCAGTGGAGAGATTACTT
Organism: Saccostrea glomerata; assembly: GCA_003671525.1. NCBI lineage: Eukaryota > Metazoa > Mollusca > Bivalvia > Ostreida > Ostreidae > Saccostrea > Saccostrea glomerata. The sequence goes on along the minus strand of PRKT01000090.1, from coordinate 359,575 downwards.
TCATGGAGCAATCACGGTCAATATAAGGTAAAAAAAAAAGTTTTTCATTGTTAAAATTTGCCATTTCATTTTCTGTGAAAAGGTGTTATCATTACCGTAATCCTTATTTAAAAAAAAAAAAAATTATTTAAATATTTTTAGATTTTAAGACTTTTTATTTGGCAAATATTAAAGTTGTGGCATGTCATTGAGATTAATTCCAGAGTATATATGCAAGTTGTTTTTCTTGGCACAGTCAACTTCTTTGATAAAGTTTGACTGTAGTTTAACAGTAATTGTGTATTCTATAATCAGATTTTATTTGCTATGTATGATTATAATGTTTAACCAAACCTAGTGTTTGGCTGTATGATAAACACTCATAGCATATATATATTCAATCAGTATATGAATGATATTCGTTATATTAATTTTCAAGATACTGAAGTCTAACTATATCAACAAAAATATTCCACAAAAATTATTTGATGAAACCACAGTATCTACTAAAAAGGCAATTGTATGTAAGATACCGACAGCGGTAAATATAATCAGTTTGAACATTAATTAGATAAATGCTTTTGATGGCATCTCAATTTGTGGTCTTCCTACACATTTCATATTTTTTTTAGGAGCAGATGAAGGATTTTGGAGCAATTCTCATTTCCAGTTAACTATAAGCCCTATGTTGACCAAACTTGCATGGGTGATACATCTAAGGATGCACATTACCAGGCTAGCTTTTGATGCTGGATCTGATGTTTTCTATGCCCTACATTAGTCAGAAATGTATGAAACTTGAAGATGCTTCTTCAGTGTTTCATTGAACCAGTCAAGGTTTCAGATGCTGCAATTTCAGCTAGGGAATTACCAGGTTAATGTTTTAGGAGCAGATGAAGGATTTTGGAGCAATTCTCATTTCCAGTTAACTATAAGCCCTATGTTGACCAAACTTGCATGGGTGATACATCTAAGGATGCACATTACCAGGCTAGCTTTTGATGCTGGATCTGACCTACATTTCCTGGAAGAGTGACCAAGTTAATGTTTTTTTTTTAGCTTTTACATTTTTAAAGTAACTACAGTTGAACTTGGGTATCTCGATCTCCTCTATCTCAAATACCATGGATATGTTGAAGTGATCTGAAAGTCTCAACCACATATTCTTCAAGTAATTTACCTTCGATATCTCGAATCCTCGGATATCTCAAAGTTTTTTCTCAGTCCCATCAGGTTCCCAAAAACAAAGTTTGACTGTATATAAGCCCTATGATGACCAAACTTGTATGGATGAATAATGATACATCTAAGAGTGCACACTACCAATCTTGTTTCAGATGCTGGATCTGACCTAAATGGCTCAAGATGAGTGACCAGGTTTTTGTGAATGTTTCTGGTTCAAATCTATAAGAAACTATAAGGCGTATCAATATAAACCAAACTTTCATGGATGATGCATCAAGGGATGAATACTCTTAACCCTGCTTCAGATGCTTGATTTGAATTATTTTTTCTGGATGGGTGACTAGTTTTAAGTTTTTGTATAAGTTCATTTCCAAGTGACCTCTAGTCCTAACAGACCAAAATTGCATAAATGTTGCATCTTGGGATTTACACTAATTGATTATTGAACTTTAAAGAAAAATTCATTGAGGTGAGCTTTGGAGTGTATGATGTGTTTACAACTTTTTCTATAGGGTTTTCATCAACTAAAAATGCCTGACTTGGAAATCTTTTGTCAAATGGGAACACCCCACCCCTCCCTTACCTTTAGATCCACCCATGATACATTCGTATTGACACACACTACAATTTTCACATACAATGATTATTTATAGATAAATTAAGAAGGGCTGGTTTACAATATTGTACACCGCACAGTGCATGATGGGGTATTTTTGACCATGTTCTCGCTTTATGAGTTCACAGCTTCTATTAAAACCTGAGGAAGACAGCTGATTTCTACAGGGTAAAGGTTGAAACTAGTGAGAGCTGGTTGAAACTAGTGAGAGCAGGTTAATATTATGAGCAATTGATGTAATTACTGTACATGTACATAATTTGGCGTATTCAAAATTTAGTGCCATCAATGGATATGGAGTTGTTGGCATAATCATGAATTAGTGCTACACATTTTCTTTTCGTATTTTCTATTTTTAATTGGTTTCTAAGCGGTATTCATGAATTAGCGCATCATCATCTGCGCCAAAGCCACTAAAATATGAAGCCTGCTATTTTAAGGACACATACAGTATTAAACCTTTGGCTGTCATGTGTCCAAAAAAGAAACCATGCAGAGGAGAGACAAATAAATATTATTAAAGTCTACCATAATACTGCTGTTTAATACATTTGCATTAGTAAAACATGCCCAATTTGGGAATTGGGAACACATTCCTTGTTGGTATTTTTTTCTGATTTATACATAATACAGTGAAAACTGTCTAATCCAACCCCGTGTAATTCGTTACTGTGTAAATTTCAACATTAAATATCATTCCATTTTTACCGTTTTCCATGTCTTTGTATACTTTCTAATCCGACACACTGTCTATTGCGACAAAATTCATCTCCCAGTGCATGTCGGATAAGCCAGTACAGTGGAGCCTCATTTATCCAGACCCTTGTCAATTTATCCGGATATGTGAAGCGTCCAGATAACTAAATAACCAGTTAAAAAAGACAAAATAACATTTTAAAACTCCGTTCCAATGAGAAGTCGTCCGGATACTGAAGCATCCGGATATGTGGCGTCCAGATATCTGAAGGTCCACTGTATATAGATCATACTATTAGTAAAAGTAATGACAATTCGATCTTTATTTACCTTAAGTAAGACTCCAATTATTTTCTCAATGTAATATTGAAAAAAAAATCTAAAATTTTATTTAGAATTTTTTGCAACTATTACATGTACATGGATAAGTATAATAGAACATTGCATTTCCAAGCCATGGTTTACATGTTGTAAATTATAAGTGTTATAACACAACATATCTAATACCCATTGGTCATGCTAGTGCAAACTTGGGAGTTTTTAATGTTTGTTCAAAATCTTGTGTTGAGAATGAAATCTCCTCCATTTAATCAATTGGAGTGGGGGAAATGCCAGGCATTTGTTTACACTCGCCACAGAAAATGCCTTCCTGTGCTCGTCCATCTTAGAAAGGGACCCTTGTAATGAGCACTACAAACACAGGAAATCAATTCACACTGTATAGGAGCCATCCAAGTTGTCTTTTTCCCTCAAAAGATTTTTGAAAATTGCTCTGATCTTAGGAGTGCTGTAGCAATTGGATTCAAGATTGATCAAGCATGGTAATCAAATTGTCTCAAGATTTAGAAAGGCCACCAATCCGGATAAGGGACCAAATTAAAGTCCATTTTGGTGGATTTCTGTCAAGCAGTACAGATTTATTCCAGAATTGGAAAAATTTCAATAAAAGGAAGGAAGACTTGGCAGAAAATCAGATGTGCTCCATGTCTGATCTCACTTAAGAACTTTTTATAGAATGATAGAACACTGTATCAAAAATCAGTTGTTTACCCAAAATCTGAATATGGACTAGATATTTTCCTCTTTAACTAATTATTACTAAAGTTATCACTGACAATTATTTAAACTTTTATATGGAAGGATTTAACCATACTAAAAAAGACTAATTATTTTGTGTTGAGCTTGAGTCCACTTGTTTGTCTGTTGCCTCTTTTGTATTGATGTAATAACTTGGATAATAGTTGTATAGACATGATTTAAGGAATATGCCACACCAACTTTTTATTTTATAAATCTCTGTCATACTTTTTAAAAAATGGTTTCAGCATTAAAAGACAAATATTAGCTTTAAAATATTTTTTATGAATTTTTCTGTATTTTTTCCAAGAAAATAAGAAAAAATGATTTATATCTAAATTAGATCATCTTCCCTATGTGATACATTGTGATCTAAATATTAAAATGAGAAATGCCATTGTCACTTTCCCAAGCAGAGTTCTTTATAGTTGAACTAAGTAATTTTTGTAATGAAAGGGTCATTAAGATTCTTTGGAAAAAAAAAAACAATTTTGTCTTTCTTTGAAATAAAATGTATCATAAAAAAGGCATTAAGGAGTTGAGATGGCTGCAAGATGGACTGTTAATTCTTTGTTTTACCTTTAGAAGAAGCCATTGGTGTGAGTGTAATGTTATAAAATCTCATTTCTAGGGCTTAATCTGCTTTGATATTACTATATAAGGCTTCCAAGTGCTCATCAAAGAAAAATTACGTTTCATTCCAAAAACAACACATATCTGGTTCCAATTTATTCCCACCAGAAAACCTGAATTTCTTGTGTTTTTTTTTCTTTGAGGTTTGCAATTGCTTTCTTTCATCCTTGGGCATCAGAAAGAATACAAGCATCATGGAGACATAAAAATTCAGATCCCTGCAGAAGAACTGCTCTAAAGTGGTGAGTAATGGTGTGTCCAAAAAACTAAACCTGAGTATTGAGAATCAATGTACCTGTCTGCTTGTCTGGAGATCCCACTCTATAAGTTAATTAGATTGAATTGTAAATACTGCTACTTCCACATCAATTATTGAAGGAGTTTAAATGCTTGAAATAGTTTTCCAATATAGATTTGTACTTTTATCGAGTCTTTGTCAATAAGAAATTTCTCTAATTACCTTTTAAATAAAATGAATTGTTACAAACTCATATCACAGGGTTGTATGTGTTTATAAAGCTATTTTATGGGGGCTAAACATTTAGAATTTTATACTCAAGATACATGTAAACATGGTAAATAAGTAAATGTATCTCCAAAGTAAATATCTAGTCATGATTTCATTCTAGATGAGAATCTTTTCCATGAAAATTTAGATCTTTTTTTAATTAATTATTATAAAATCCTAATATCATACAGTCATGTACTTATAAATAGTCTTGCTCTTCCATTCTTCCCAGAATCCCTCTGTAGCTAACTGGACTTGACCCCTGACTCTCTTCTGGCAGAGCTGACAGGACAGTAGAGGACACACCTCCCGGACAGCTATGGGGGTCCATGTGGTGGGAGTGGTAGCGGTCATCATCTTCTACATCCTAATCCTGGGTGTAGGACTATGGGCCGCTCGGAAATCCCGCGGGGAGACAGACAGTGAGAATGTGATGCTGGCGGGGCGGAATATCGGAGTTCTTGTGGGGGTGTTTACCATGACAGGTGGGTTATGATAGTTAAACAAGGTTGTCCCTAAGACCCGGGGTCAAGGAATTTTCCCACATACAGTGGAAAAATCCATCAAACCCTTGTTATGGGAGGAATCATAGACTCACACCTGCTTTCTTATGTCACCTGCTTTTTCAATTCTTAGGGACAACTCTGGTTAAATTTTTTAGCAACCTTGTACAAAGGTATGCTGAAGGTAAAAAAAGAGAAACTGTGAAGTCCACATTGAAGATTTTTTAAATGATGTTGCATGGAACTACATCAACCAGTTAAATGGGACAATTTAGATTAATTCAGTTAACTACATTATATCTCTTTTAGGGTTGAAGTCCTATGAACCTTTTTTTCAGATTTATGTTGTTTTCCATACCTTGTATTGCTCTTACTGTTCTAAACAATTCTGAGGCTTCATATTTGCATAGAGAGTTAGAGAAATGAGCTTAGTGTGATATCCATTGCATACATTACCCACCCTCAACTGAAAATTGGTCTCCCCCCCCCCCCCCCCCCCCCCTACTCACACACAAAGTAAAAAAAAAAACAGATTGTTTTTTTTATTTTTATCAATTTCAAAATATTGACTTTTTAGGTCATAATTGTTCTGAGGTTAGATTTTGATCAAAAGGGGAAAATATAATAAGAGGGCGCCTCAGTGCTTCAGCTCAAAATAACATCACTATGTCACAAGGATGAAGTTTTCATCAAGACATTTGTATCAATTGTCAAAAATTGTATATACTTGTATTCTTTAGATCATTTTTTTTATCTCTGTATTTTAGTTATGGGACTCTCAAACATATCAATTTACCATTTTTTATGTGTGTTAGACATTTTCTGGTATTTTTTTTTCTCCGAGAAATATCTTCAGCTGTCATAAAATGCAATTTTATGGAGGAAAATCAACCATAATTGTGAAAAAGAAGCTTTTGTTGTCAAATCAAAATGCTTAATGTCGGAAAAGGGGAACTTTACAATTCATCAAGTTCCTCCAAGGCACACTAATGACACTAATTTTTTTTTTTATTCCCATGGTGAGTAGATTTTTGTATTTAAGAAAAAACATTTTCTGCAATGATATCCAGTTTTAGATATATTGGCATTATGTTTGTGAAAGGTGCATAAAAATGAGATTTTAGTTCTCTGCTTTGATTTCAGGCAAGAAGGATTAGAACAACTAGATCAAAGCAGAGAATCTACCAACTAGCAAAATGTTACAATAAATAGTTAATTAGGGAGGTAAAATGTGACAATTAATAGTAAATCAGGGAAGCAACACATATAGAGTCATAATCATTAGTGATCTATTTTCTTTCTTTAGGAAAAAATCTCCCATGAGAAAAAAAACCCAAAATACTTGTTATGAATTCCCTTTGATTTTTATTACATAGAATTATTTCAGGATTGAGGTCTGTTAGCTGAAATAAAGATCTAATTAACTTCTTGTTTCTCAGAAGTCTGCGTGTATGACAGAGTTATGTTATAGGAGATTTTGTTCACTAATTAAAACATTATTCTTATAATGTATTCGCCTGGTAAAAAAATCAATATACTCACTGCATCAATTTTATTTAAAGATGTAGCATAGGTCATATAGTGTAAATTATATTGAGATGGTTTAAAAGTTTGTCAGTAAGACCAAAGCACTTCAATCTACAAGAAAGATCCATTGCCTTTCAAAGTTTTAAATATAATGTTTAGCATCCATCCCAAGATCAAAAACCAATTTAATCTGTCTATTTTTGTAAAAAAACACAAACCAACAGGTAAAAACTTTAACATTATTATAAAAAATTGTAAAAAAAAATTTATCACTTGAGTGTTTTCTTCACATTCCAATCCAGGTTTGTCCTTAAGATATGAAATAGAATGATACATTTAAAAGAAGAAATGGATCTGGGGTCCCTCTCCTAATGAGGAGTTTAGGAGGAATATCAAAATAACCAGGGGATTCATCATTATATAGGTGGAAAATTCCCCGGTCCTTGGCTCATGGGGACAACCCAGAAATGCAAAATTTAACAAAATTGTATTTTAAGAAATTTCATAAAATCTTTGGTACAAAACTAATGAAAAAAAATGTGGAAAATCATGCAGATACCAACCAAAATGCATAAATGGGTTTCAAGTCTATTGATGTTTTGGTGATTTTTTTTAAATGACCTCAAAACACATACATCTGGGAATGTTAAACATAGAAAAGAAAATTGGTGTGGCCTCAAATTTTGTAGACTTTCAATGCTATTTCTTTTTGTAGTTTATTTCATTATTAGTAATGTCTTTTTAGGGAGTTGGAAAATATACTTGGTCATCCAAAAGAATCAGTATGAACTTTCCAAAAAGCAATGCTTTAGAGGATAAACAGCGTCAATTTGGTTATTGAATTTTGTAGGACAATCAGTGGTTTGATAACTAATTAGGAAGAAGGAATCGATCTCTTGGACTGTGTAGACATGCAACAATGTATAATTTTGGAGAAGATGTGGGTCTGAAATTGGGAAGCTAGATGAGAATATGACTTGTAACAGATAGCCATTTTCCTCCACCTAAATTGTAGCTGATCTAGCTTACCTCATTAACTAAAATGCCAGCCAAATCAATAAAGGTTCTCTTTTGCCAGTCTTCCAGATGATTGTGTCCCCTTAATAGATTATAAAGGACATTTCAGTTTGGGGGAAATTTAATGTACATTTCTGGCCTTCTTGAGTTGAGAGCTATACATTCATTAATGAAGATATTTAACCCCCTGTTGATAATGCAATGTGACAGGGTTACCAAAGTAATGTGTTTTTTTTTGGCAAAGTATTATAGGTTGTAGCTGCGTAGTCACTTGAATTACCTCCTGATGCAGGAGAGCTTAAGGTCAATATGGATAATTCGATCATTATCAGTCCTAATGTACCGGTAAGTATATTGCCATGCAGAAAGTGATATTGGAAAACTTGGTTGGTGCAAGAATGACTCTTTCTGTTTCAATCTCTGAAAAAAGTCCCATAAGTTATTTTGTTTTATAGCTATAAAACGTAGAATCAGTGAATCAGTAGTCATTTTTAAACTCAAATTTTCAGAATTCAGAAAATCTTACTACCTATATAAAAAAAGTCAGTGTTCATTAAATTGAATTAAATGTTTTGTTGCTTTTTTTTTAAACCACACTTGTTCTATGTAGTGTACTATTAATCTATTGTAAAACTTCCTCTGTCAAAATGAAATCCCCCCCCCTCACCCCCGAAAATATATATTAACGTTTGTGGGGAAGTATACAGTCATGCATATGGAAGCTATGCAAGTAATCATTTTTTCAAGGAATGAATTCTTTTTTTGGATTATTTCATTTGTATAAAAGCACCTGGCCATGACAATTGATTGATTGATGTTTAACGTCCCTCTTGAGAATTTTTTTTACTCATATGGAGATGCCACCACAAGTGGAGAGCTACAAATTTGTCCTATAATCAGCACTAATGACCAATGAGCAGGGAGGGATCTTTTTCGTGCCAGCACCTACTGTGACATATGGGACCTTGGTTTATACGGTCTCATCCGAAGGATTGGTCTCCTGATGTCCCACAGTGGGATTCGAACCCGCAACTTAAGGATCAACACCTTACTTCGGGACTCTTGAGCAGACGCTCTAACCACTGAGCCACTAGAGCGACCATGACAATAAATAAATTGAATGTGAGTCTCAAAGGAAATGGTTAATAAATGTATATGCAAGCCATTTTGATTTGGAAATTTTGATAAAGCTAAAGGGGGGGGTGTGACATATCAAGGGGGGGGGGTGGTATTTTTTTTTTTAACTGTGTGCAAACAATAAAATTTTGATGTAATCAGTGTATTGAAAGAGTATGTAGCACCTATTGTGTATTATATGCAATGCCTATATGTTCAATTGGTGATAGCCCATTGAATCTGTTATTCATGCAGATCTTATGACTGAAAATTGCTATGTTAATGAACAGTCAATGTGACATTTTAGCTTTCTGTTATTCAAATTTCGGGTAAACATTCACTTAAACTAATTATATAGAATGTGATTCCCATCACTTGTAATTGATATGTAAAGTGCTATTTGTATATACACATTATAACATATGCCATCATGCCCTTTAATGCCCTATTTGGGAGAAACCCAAAGAACCTTGCTTTAACTTAACCAATGGTATAGAACAGAATTTTTTTTTTGTCAGTTCTCTAAATTATGACCTAATCTTACCACAATTTCCTCAAGTCTATGAGAAAATCAGAGGCATTTTGCATGAAATCAGAAAATAAATTGCCTTCCTCTTTGCTGAGATGTCAGGAATACTTTAAGATGACTTGCAATACCGCAGAGAAAGTTTCACATAGCCAAGCCTTTTACCTCATAAATGAGGCAATTAAACAGAATATGAAACGGCAATAATTTTCTCTTATTTAATGGTAGATTCCTGGAAGTTGAGGTAAAGATAGTATGTCATTCATGGCCAAAGTGCGGCCTGCTGGCCCTTAGACTGATAGACAGGAAAATCAATGGCTTCCTGCCACCTGACATTGCATGGTTGCACATAAATGAGAATTTAAGAGTTTGATAAACATTCAGCGTTATCTTTCAGACTTAAATTCTCATTCTACAAATGCCAATGTCACAAAAGATGAATTCAAAATAACAGACTGAGCATAAATTAAGCATTAAAGGGAAACATTAACTTATGGCCTTTTTTGATTTCTTTAAGATGTCATATAGGAACTTAGAGAAAATCAGGTTTTATGGTCTCACTGTTGCCTGCTTACCTCAGCACTTTGGTTAAGCTCTGATCAGAAAGAAAATGTAGGGCTTCAGTGATTGGGTTTTATGACTAAATACTATTGACATAATACATTTTCAGGTTTTATGACCCTGTACTTTTGATACATAGTACTGTTCCTTCATTTCAGCCACTGAAGATGGTAGAATTGCCTACCTTTAATTCAATCCTTCTATTTCATCTTGCTAGGGTTATCATGCACTGTGTGTGTGTTCTGAAGCCATTTGTTTTTTTGTTGGCTTAGATGTTATAGTCATCATATGAAGTAAAGATTTTTATGGCAAGAAGACTATAAATGATAGATCTGTAACATGTGTACCGGTAAGTTCCAATACAGGGATATGCAATACTAGCTATCTAATCTCAGCAGGATGTCATAGGGACTAAATATTTTGGTCTGGTGTCCCTATGCTGAGATTAGATAGCTATTTTGACATTTTAAATTTTTGTCAGATTCATGTATTGCAATATGTCAAGTTTTTCTTAGACTGCACATTTAGAATTCTTCTGTGATATTTCATATATGGAATTAGAGCATATATGTTTATGCCATGAGTTTTCTTCATTGAATTTTAGAAGTGTGATTTTCTTTATTGCAATAAAACCATTTTGACCCTAAAGGAAATGCTATTAGCTATCATGAATGATTATAAGATGAACTCACTGAACACTCTCTGATTTTACCTACTAGTGTTGGAATATTGTCTTTGTATATCAAATTAAACGAAGATTACACAAACCAATCTTGTGAATCGGCCAGGGCATTTAGTGTGTGTCATGTCTGTCTTTTCTGTCTATTTGTTTTTCCCTCCATCACTCTTTGCATTTAGCTCAGTTTGAAAGAAACTGTTTAAGATGTTTTTATCAAACTTATGTTTGTCATATAAATGAGTGCTATTCAACTGCATAAACTATATTATTTTCTATATTGGGGGAAAATATATGTTTGGTGTTTTTGTTTTTTTCTTCTTCTTTTTTCAGTCATTTTAATCCTTTGTAACAAATTGAAAATGGCATTGATATGTTGAACCTAGTTTATGACAGTATAGATAAATAATACTACAAAAATATCCCTACTTTGTGAGGACATTTAATTGTCTTATATAGCCATTAACTATAAGGTGCCTCATCCTTCAAAACTGATAGAACCTGTGTCCAAGGCCTTACTGATTGCTCTGTAGCATATTCAATCATTAGTAAAAGATTGGTTTAAGTAAATGATCTGACTCATGGACTTGTTGAGAACTTTCACCGGCTCTTAGAAGAAAGCACACACGCCAGGGTCTGTCAAACTCTTGTCTTATGAAAGGGGATATGTGGCTTATCCAGGCTTCGTGGTTCAGCTAGAAGCCAAAATCGTACTCAAGTCAAAGGATGGGAGGAAAAAAGATATGATTTATCAAGATTCCTTACCAGACTTTTCCATTTCAAAAATCAATATATGCTATGCTTCTATTACTTGTAATAAATAAAGCAATGATTTTTTTTTATTTCTCTTTCAGCTAGCTTTTGTAACTTCTGAAAAGATAATATTTTTATTGGAGAAAGTCATTACAGAAATTAATATTGGTAATGAGATTGGCCTAGAAGATATATATATATATGATACTTCCTTATTCAAGCTTGAATAAAAGAAAAAGAAAAATCCTAAAATCGTTAATCACATCAGAGTGCAGTTTAGGTCTAAAGTAAAAATACTCGGTTCAATGTGAATTGAAGTAATGGCTGCAAAAAAAAAAGAACTTTAGAGTTTAGAGATTATTTAGAATTTCCAATGATTTAATTGCCTTTCTTCAGTCACTAATTTTTCAACATTATAATTGCAGAAGTGAAAGCATTTCAGTTGAAATATCTTCAGGGGCATTTAGTACAGTTGAACTGGGATATCTAGTGAAGTCTTCCACTGTCTGCCATCCATCATTTGTAAACCTATACTTGCAATTTTCTCCACAGCACCTCAAGGCCCAATATACATAAAATGAATAATTTTTTAAAGAAAATTGAACTTTATGTCCTTTTCAAAAGGGAGGTAAATGAAAAAGAAGTAAAATTCGGTGGATATTATTAAAGATCTCATAGAATAGATTTTAATCTGATTAAAAAGACTTATTGAATAGAAAAAAATCCATTTGTAAAAGTATTATTCAAGCTAGATTTTAGTTTGATTAAGGAGTGCAGTCCTGAAGTTGCGACTGGAGTTGCATAGAGATTATAACATCAAAGAGATGATGAGTACCCCTCATGTAGCCAAGATGAGACAAGATTTACATAGTGCTGCATGGTAAAATTTAAAAAAAAATCAAGTTTTTTTGGATGGGTGGGACATCTCCACCTCTGGACAAAATAAGTAGCTCATAAAGGTGGTATTCTTTTTTAATAAAAAGAAAAATAGCTAAAATCATGACCCACAGAGTAAGACTGGGGACACATCAGTATGTTGTTCTCATGGCATAGTAAACTATCGTAAGATTATAGCAATGTGGTACAAACAGTATTCTATTGATCTGTGGGCCTCTTGTTTAAACTATTGATTTGGTAAAGAAGTATGGAATAACTTTGAAACCAAAGATGTTCTACATATTGGTGTTACTATGCCCTATATACTGATGTAACTGTTGATGAATAATTTAAACAAAATAAAAACTAACATATTTGATTTCCCATAAATTACAGTCTCTTGTAATTTCCAAAGGTACATTGAAGATTCTTTTTTTTGTGTGTGTTTTTGTCTTGAAATTGTAACAAGATGTTGTGTGATCATTAATACATAAACAATCTCACACCATGAATTGCTGAGCCCTTTCAGCACAAATACCTATTTTGTATAAGGTATGACCAAGAATCAGTAATATGAAATTCATTACAACACTTTATCTAAATTATAAGCAATCCAGGCCATTGTTTTATTGTCTCATTATTCCTAAAATGATCTGTCCCATGGCTAACTGATGAGCTAGCTTACCAAAAAACCACCTTCACAGATGACATTCAATAGCCATAAATACTTTATCTGTAAAAAGTTATAACTCTCCTTACTTTTTTTCCACAGCTACCTGGGTAGGAGGGGGATTTATCAATGGAACAGCTGAATACATCTACAAGGATGGTCTGGTATGGTGCCAAGCTCCTTTTGGATATGCCCTAAGCTTAGTGTTTGGTAAGTTTATGTGTAAATTTGGACATGCCCTCAATTTCAACTGATTTAGAGGAGAACATTTTGTAAATCTTGAGCTGACTTTAGCTTAAGGTGCTCTATTTGTCTCCATTTCTTTAAGGTGGCCTTTTCTTTGCTGAGAAGATGAGGACAGAGGGCTATGTGACAATGCTGGACCCCTTCCAGGAGAAGTATGGACAAAGGATGGGGGGCCTCCTCTACATCCCCGCTCTCCTAGGGGAGGTATTTTGGACAGCAGCCATTCTTGCTGCTCTTGGTGAGTAATATATGAAATACAATCATAAAGCTCTAAAACATTGTCTAGAAAGCTGCATGGAGTCCAAGTTTTGCAAAAATATTTCATACTTTTCATTGTGTAGTAAATGTATTATCTTTTGTACAAAATAAATTCAATTCTTGTATGCAGTTCATTATTCATCTTTAAGCAATAGAACTGGATGTTGTTACTCCATGTTTATTTATTTGCCTGTTTCAGGTGCTACAATCTCCGTGATCATTGACAGCGATGTGAAGACGTCCATTATTGTGTCTGCCTGTATTGCCGTATTCTACACCTTGTTTGGGGGACTGTATTCTGTTGCCTACACAGATGTTGTACAGCTCTTCTGTATATTCTTTGGTCTGGTAAGGCAGATGTTGTACAGCTCTTCTGTATATTCTTTGGTCTGGTACCGTAAGACATATCTAGGGAATACAGGGGAAAATAGAATATTGATAATCATTATAGAAAATCACTTTTACTTCAAACACTTCATGCTTCATGAAATGTTCTGGCGTAAAGTGTTCTAATTGATGTCTTCATGAATTCTCAAAAATTTAATTCATTTCTAAAATGAATTTTTGTTTGGATATAATGAATTATGGATTTAGCAAGGTAAATTCAGAGGACCACACTATAATCAAGTTTTATTGTATGTTCCTTTCTGCATCACCTATGAAGTCTCAAATGTGAAATATTACAATTTTGTTTTTTTTTCCAGTGGATAACCATTCCATTTGCTATGACTAATGAACATGTAGGAGACATTGCTGTTAATGCGTCCTCCCTGTGGATCAAATCCATTGACCCCCAGTACACAGGGGTGTACATCGATGGCATGCTGCTGCTGATATTCGGGGGAATCCCCTGGCAAGTCTATTTCCAGCGAGTTTTGTCTGCCAGGTCGGCCTTCAATGCCAAGATCCTGTCCTACGTGGCGGGGGTGGGCTGTGTTGTAATGGCTATCCCCTCAATCCTGATTGGTGCTATAGCCACAACTACAGGTAAGACACTGCTTCTTCTGGAGAAAATTGTAAACATTGATATCCTCAAGATATTAATGTATACATGGTCATTCTCATCCTTTGTAATTTTCAACCCTTTTATCCAATCAGCCTTGCCCATTTTAAGATGCCCAAGAGATGGCACTGTTTTCTTTGAATTGTCACATTTTAATTAAATTTGACCACTTGTGACAAGGATGAAAGAATCAAACATAAAACAGAGATAAAAATTTCCAAGTATACGATACACAGTGCTAGATATTTAGGAGGGCTTATTTTGTTTGCATTTTAATAAATAAAATTTGGTTTGTTTCCATATATGAAATTTATAACATACGGGTATTTGTACATGTATAAAATGCAAATGATCTTGACTTTCATCAATTTTACAGTTCTATGAAATAGAGCATTCTAGGCCACACCAATAAAATTTATTGTTCGTCGGACCCGCGCGCTCTTATTTAAACAAAACTATGCAAATAATATTAATTTGTAATTCCCGCACCATTGGAATTCTGTGCTGTTTTCTGTTATATTTCCGCTCTATATATTGTACTTTTAATCTACTTACTCTGCAAATCAGAAAAATATAATTGTCCGGTCAAATTTTTTAACGCTCTGCCTTAAAATTTTGCCTTCAAAAAAGTAATAATATTAATATTTAACCGTTAGCCCGCTCGTACTTTTTTTCATAAAATGTCCGACGAACAAGAAATTAAATTGGTGTGGCCCTATGATAAACTTTTAGTCTTCTAATTTTGTGTATGATTTCATTATAGACTGGAACAATACTGACTACACTCTGAGGGATCATCGAGAGTTCCCTATCCCCCCAGAGAACATGAACCTGATCCTCCCTATGGTGATGCAGTATTTGACCCCCACCTGGGTGGCGTTCTTTGGTCTGGGGGCAGTGTCTGCCGCGGTGATGTCATCAGCGGACTCCTCCATTCTGTCTGCCAGCTCCATGTTTGCCAGAAACATATACAAACTGTTATTTAGACAACAGGTAAAGGCAGGATTCTGTAGAAAATGTATGTCTGTTCACATTTATAGTGTTCAAATTATTTAGTAGTATGAAAGGCCTGAAGTCAAAATATTATATGCATGAAAACTTTATTGAATTTTATATGTCCATATCATTTTGAATCTTTCAGGCATCAGAGCAAGAGATTGTGAATGTGATGAGGGTGGGGATATTTGGAGTGGGTATCCTAGCAACAATAATGGCCATTATGGTGGATTCTATCTACATGTTGTGGTACCTCTGTTCCGATCTCGTGTATGTCATTCTGTTTCCACAGCTTGTAAGCGTCGTCTATCTTAAGGGCACCAACACCTACGGATCTCTAGGGGGGTTCGTTATAGGCTGGTTCTTCCGATTAATGGGAGGAGAAAGCAGCATGAACATTCCGGCCATCATAAAGTACCCCTGGTACGACGAGGCCAGTGGAACGCAACTGTTTCCATTTAAAACCTTCTGTATGCTTCTATCCTTTGCATCCATAATCCTCATCTCCTATCCCTCAAAATACATGTTCGAACGAGGAATGATTCCCCCTAAATATGATGTATTTATGTGCATTGTTAATTTTCCGGAAGAGAGTATAGCACTAGCATCCAGTAAAATGTCAGAACTGACTGCAGTGACTCCTACGGAAGTGAATGGAAAAATTAACCCCGCTCTCAAATTTTCACAAGATGACTTGCTTGCCGTTGAAAAGCAGTATGGAAGAAAAGAAAATGGGGATACAGAACATGCCAAGTTTCTCACAGCAGACGATGCTCTACATCAAAGAGAATCTCAATAGGAATTTTAGTTTTGCTTCATAGAATCTCTTTTTAACTCGGCCCAATTTAATGATAGAGTATGGAAATTCAAGGGAAATTACTCCTACTGGAAAATCTCTATGAGATATATATGTGCATAATATATTGTTTCGTCAAATTTTAAGCATCATATGGAAAATAGTGATAGCTGAGATGTTTTTGTAAATGCATCAATTCAGACTGCTGTCAAGTTTTCTGTAATTTTAGGCCATTGCATACAATTTAGTTCTTTGGTTTTGTATACCATGAGTATAAAATTTCCAGAGAGATAAAATAGAAATTTTCTAACAATTTTCTGGTTAAAAAAGAACCGGTAAACAATTTTAGCGGTTATACTTTTGAATCGTGATTAAAAGTAATGGTATATATCTGCTGGGATAACAGAGATGATGTAACATTTGTAGCCAATAAAGAACTTCTGTGCAGTGCCGAGAAAAATCTGGTCTCCTATGAAGACCTTTGAGCTTTTGATGAATGTCTTTTATTTTGGCCATCTGGCAATGTGAAATAAGTACACCTGTTGTGATAGAATAAATTTACCAGCAGCTTCTGGTGTTATGTTAATATTTGTATGTACCTTTCTCTGAGTAAGCGTGGCTGTCTGGCTGAAAAATCCAGAAAAAAAAATATGACAACTTTCTGGAAAAATCTGAGTTATATAAGTATTTTGTCCAAAACTCATTCTATTTTGAGAATGGGGATAGGTGGGATAGTAAGTTACAACTTTTTCCACATACGAAATACATATACATTTTACTTTAATAACCATAATAACTAAACTGGCAACAAAAAAGGTGAATCACCCTTTCAACAAACATTTTAAACAGTAATGGTAAACTTGGAAAAAAGGGGTCCAAATAAATATCCTGTAGAGGTTACTAGCTCGGGGTTGTTTCACATTCATGATCAAGGAGAGTAAAGGTTGTGTGACTCGGTTAAGCATTCCAAGGTAAACAAGAAAGCAAAGTTGATGTTTAATTTTATTTATTTTTTTAAAAATTGTGGTCCTTTTGACCATCATTTAGGAAAAAATAATATAAAATGTAAATATACATGAACAAGTCCATAGAATGATGCATGCGAGATTCAAAATTGAACCTTTAGGAAATCATGTTTAAATGACAAGCTAATGTCATATGTTGAAAATCTTAAAATAGATAATTAATATCAGGACAGTATATATAAAATGCTAGAATTTGCACAATACAATAATTTTTTTGTTGGAATGATCAGAAAGTTTGTTAAGTCTAAGCCACAAATAAATAAGCCCTCCATATGTGAACACCCCACACAATTTTACAATTACCAGTTCAAACAACTGGTAGGTATAACTACAAATTGCACAAATCTGGTTATTTTATCAACCTCCAAGGAGTATTCCTCATGAATTCTTGGTAAGAGAGGAGAAAGGATTTCATATGTCTTGAGCGATAAATTGTAAATTGTCTAGCTGCAGCCATCATTATAACCCTGGGATGACCTCTGACACTTGTTTAATGGTATCCTGGGGACTGGTCACAGAATGTCCAATTGTCCTTGAGTCTTCATAAATCTCATGGTCATTTCCACCCTGCAATACATATGTACTTATTTTTATAGCAATTTATAGTTTAAATTTTTTTTTTTGTCTATTACATAAAGATGCATGCTCTTGAAGTTATATGCATCTTTAATTAGCAGTAATCTGATTAATGAATCGGTTGCAAATTTAAAAAAAAACAACACTTTACTACATGCTCATTTGTGAATGTAAAAAGAGAATATTTAATAAACATTCACTAAACACTGATTCTCAAATTATAGTCTCAATTCGCTTAAAATAATGTACCGTGTTTTAAGTAATCTAATATTTCAATAAATCATTGTTGGTTGTTGATTAAAATACAACAATTGTTTGTTGTAACTTGAATGATTGTCTTAGGCAGAAATCGCATTTTATAGCAGAAATCGCATTTTATAGCATTTTATAACGTAAATCGATATTTACGTTACTGTCGCCGATCATAGTGTAGTTTTTATTTTAAACCAAAAAGAAGTTTTAAATTACTTGCATATCTTTTTCCTAGTAAGATTGTCCTACATTTGAGTTATATTTTTTGAATATCACACCCTTCATACATATGCGTGGCACAAATTTTAAAATTTTTTAATATATTTATCAAATTTTGATGTCACCACAAAATTATTACTTTCCTTAGTTTCCTATTTGGAAATTCAAAAGGACTTGAAGGATTGCTGAACTGACTCAATAAGATTAAGTTGTAACTTTTTAACATCGTGAACACCTGTTCCATTGCATGGAATGGTAAAAGAGACACTGTTTATCTGTATTTATAAAAAATAGCCCCCCTTTTCTTATGAGTCCAATGGTTAAACAAGAGGCCCATGGGCCACATCGCTCACCTGAGCACCAAGGGTAGGACTAGTATAAAATGGCTTTTTATTGTAAAGTTTAAATCCAAAAGTAGTCCCATGAGTATGACCAATCATGGATTTGCTATTTTTTTTTAGAAAATGATTGAGAAGAAGATTTTTAAAGAATTTTCCTATATATTTCTATGTTAAACTTTGGTCGGCCATTTTGGCCCCGCCCTACCCCCGGGTGTCATGATTTGAACAAAATTGAATCTACACTACCTGAACATGCTTCCATATAAATATGATGAATAATGGCTTTGTCATTCTTGAGAAGAAGATTTTTAAAGAATTAAATTTTCCTATATATCTCTATGTAAAACGTTGGTCGGCCATTTTGGCCCCGCC
>PRKT01000090.1:302810-316366 GCA_003671525.1 Saccostrea glomerata | reverse complement strand
CTTGTTATATATACTATGGGTTGAAAATTTATTACAGAAACAAGTGCCTGTGGACATTAAGGAGGACAAAATGACATTTTTGTCAGGAGGGGCTGCGAAAAGGGCAATATGTTTATAAGCTAATGGCCTCTGCTGAGTTGAATCTTAAGTTTTTCTGATCACATTTTGTATGTCCATCCATATGTCTGTAAACTTTCATGGTTTTTACTTCTTCAGCCCCTAGAATCTTGGCACCAATTTTAACCAAACTAGCAATACAGTATCTTTAAGAGAATTTGAGGAGATTAATTCAAGTTCAGATGAGGGAAAGACAATTTAAATTCTATTAATGAAAATTTAGTGAAATCCCTTAAAAATCTTCTCAAGAACCACTGGGCGAAAAAGAATTTCCATTGAAGAATAATTTTTGCCAAGACAGTTCTCCTCAGAAAAGTTTTGTCATGATGTCATAAAATTTCAATAGTGAGAACAATTCTCACATTACTCTGAATGCTCATAAATAAACATTTTTTTAGACCTACATGTATATCTGAATATTAAGGTTATAGGCATCCTATATGCCTTGTTCACCATGGTTGAGCCTCCTTTGGAGGATTTCAGTACCAAAATTCTTTTTTAATAAGGGCATATGCAAGATACTTTACCCACTAATTTTTCATTTTCAACATATTCTTAGAGGATAATCTAAATTTTAAATACTATATAAAATTCTTCTAAGACAAAATATGAGCACGTATTTCCACTGTCTAGTGGTTTTAGTAGAGTAGACATATCAAATAATGAAAATTCTTGTATTTTTTATTCATCAAAAATATCTACAAATTTTAAACAAATATTCATGTTTTTTAATCAAAATTATTTTTATATGTATTTATAAAATGTATAACAAGGTATATAGCTTTTGCCTTGTCCATCCATTTATCTGTCTGTTTGTCTACAAAAACTTTAACCTTGCCCTTTGACTTGGTGGGGCTATGGCTTTCATATTTCACAGATGTATTTCTTGTGACAAAGAGGTATAGATAAACTATATAGATAAGAAAAGAGTAGCACCCATGCAGGTCCTTCATTCATTGGATTTTTAACTAAAAATATTAAAATGAAATGGGATAAACAAGATGTGTTTGTGAAACACTGATTCTCCTGTATGGCAACAAATTGAAAGTTAAATTTTGTCAAATGAAATCAAATATGTTGGTGCCAGAGTAAGGCCTTCTTACAAGAAATACAGTTGTGAAATATAAAAGTTCTGGCACCACTTGTTCAAATGTAGTGGCCAATGTTCAAGTTTTAAAAAAGAAGATCAAATTCGGGTCAAGGTCAAAAGGTCAAAATTGTTGGTTTTTAAAGAAAGGTCTTGGCACAAGGATTGGATTACATATACATGTATGTGACGTATGAAAGCCCTTACCCCAACCGTTCAAAAGTTATGGCCAAGGTTAAAGTTTTTAAAAAGTTAAGATCAAACTCCAAGGTCAAGGTAAAGGGTCAAAGTTGTTATCCAATGAAAGGGTGTCCAGTCAAGTTGTACACAAACCGAGTCGTACACAAACCAACTCGTACACAAAAAGTCAACTCGTACACAGAAAAAGGTCAACTCGTACACAAACAAGAAGTCAACTCGTACACAACATTTATATATAATTGTTATGAATTAATCTTACACGAATAATCGCTCAAAAGTGATGGCCAAAGTTAAAGTTTCTAAAAAGCAGGTCAAGGTCAAAGGGTCAAAGTTGTTGGTATCCAATGAAAGATCTCGTCACAAGGATTACATATATGAAGTTTGAAAGCCCTAGCCCTAACAATTCAAAGTTTAGGATAAGGTTAAAGTTTTTTAAAAGTAGTTCAATCTCCAAGGTCATGGTCAAAGGTCAAAGTTGTTGGTATTTAATGAAAGCTTCTTGTCACAAAGAATATATTTTTGAAATATGAAAGTTCCCGTACGAAAGTTCGAGGCGGAATAGGCACGGCTTGGGCACGGCTAAGACACGGAATCCGTACGGGTTTTTAAAAAGCCGCACGGGTTCTGCATGTCCAAGACACGGACACGGCTTCCGTGTCTGAAAGTGAGGTATCCTCACTCACAGAAACCCGTGTGGAGACATGGACTCCGTGTCCCAGGGAGACGGTTTTTAACTGAGGCGGGTTTTGCTTCAAACTATTTATTTATATCTCACGGCTTTTTACTGAGCATGCTCAATCATAACTTCCTTTATTTGAATATTAAATTGGAGGGATTCTTGGTCATGAGCTGAGTCAGTGTGTTTTTTTGCTCTATTTAAAGGATATTTAACCAATAGATGTCAGTTGGAATTGTATTTATGTCAGTCTGGGATAATTTCTTCACTTTTAAACTAAATGCAGTAAGTGTAATCAATAAAATTTAGTCAATTTTTCAATTTTCATGATCTTCCTGTATTGCAATGTTGACAATGAACATGATGAAATAGTTTAGGCTTATTTGAATGACTTTAGTTGGACTTTCACTAATGTGACATCATTGTGCTATAGAGTGAAAGTTTTATTTATACTAAATTCTTTCTCAGATTGTGCAAACTTATAGCTACTAGATTAAATTACAATTGAATTGAATATTGTACATTATCATTAAAATCTTAATTAAAAACTAGCATGAATTTTAACTGATAAAGTTAATCTTTAACAGAAAGTAAATGTACACATTCACATTAAGATTTTGAAATTCTAAAACTTAGCAAAAATGTAAAGCATATGTGCATGAAGTTAGTTTGGTTTCAGTCACTATTTTGGCATTCACAGTTACATCAGGACATTCTCTAAAGGCCATGACCTAGATCTAGACGAATGCACAGATCCCGTGACTCCTTATATGGTATAAGGCACGGCTTTTTTGACACGGGTTTAAAAAAAACCGTGTCTCCATAAATGGAAAAGGACACGGGTTTCAGACACGGGTTTACAGAATCCGTGAGTCCATATATGGAAACAAGCATTGCTTTCTGACACGGGTTTTGTAAAACCGTGTGATCTCATTTAAATAATTCGGCCAATATCCCGTGCCGTGTCCGTGCCTCGACCACTTTTAGGCACGGCTTTCCATAAATGCTTTACATAGGAGTACGGAATGCTAAAGCATGGGTTTCAGGAGACGGAATCCGTGCCTGAGCCGTGTCTAAGCCGCCCGGACTGTTTCGTACGGGTTCTACTGCACCAATATGTTCAAAAGTCACAGTCAAAGTAAATGGAATTTTTGTAAAGGTGTGTCAAACTCTAAGGTCAAAAAGTCATCAGAAAGGTCTTGTCACCATGGTCACAAGAAATACACCTGTGAAATATGAAAGCCAAAGCCCCACCCAGTCAAAAGTTCAATCTTCCATGCAGAGTTGTCGTTCGTTCCTCTCTCAGACCACAGGCACCTGAATTTTTATGAATAAGTTGCTAAATTAGCAAAACATCGAAAAAATTTACCGCCTCTATATAAAAATCAAGGTTCCAGGTACCTGTGCTCAGACAATGAGCCGATATGACAGAGAGAGTCAAAAGTTATGGGCAACATAAGTTTTTGGCAGACAAACAGACAGACGAAACAGGGCAAAAGGTATATACCACAGAATTTCCGATAACAGGGGGGGGGAGGGGGGGGGGAGAAGAATGAAAAATAGAGTTTCACTGTTTGTTTCTGAAAAGTCGAATATTACCGACTTTTCATGGTACGATTTAACTTTTTTACACTTGGCGCGAATATTGGGCATTGCGAAGACTGATGGTTATATCTTATATTATATTGCACCTTCCTTCATTTTCTAGGTAAATAACCAGATTATCCAGATAATAAGATGTAAAAGTGACGTAATTAACTATTCATATGGGTTTTTTTTTAAGCAAAAGACTTTAAATGCAATATTGTTGATGAGTTCGAGGGCAACGTGTAATAATCAAATAATCAGGTCGAGTACAATACCTAGATTTGGCTACTTGGCTTTAATTACCTACCTCAGCTAGATTTATTAGCTATTTCAATGCCACCTTTAAAATTTTTCTTTTTTTCAAAAAGAGACAAAAAATCGTAATCAATTGAACATTAATCATTAATGTTAATAGCGAGCGTCGCGAAGCCCGTAACGACAACGCCTGGGCGAAGAGAAAATTCGGACTACTGCAAATTCATTCGATAGAATTTTTTGACGCAGTAATTTTTACCCACAATGCATCGCTTATTACACAACGCTAAAGCAACGTTCTTGCGAGAATAACGACAAAAGTTACAAGAAAAATAAACTTGCTTTAATTTAACGAATTTGTTGGGAAAAAATAGTCAATAAAACGCTTCTTCATTTAAAATCAGCCCTGTTCAGGCTTCAGTTTGATAATCCAACATGCATACGACGTCATATGACGTCAGAGTCGTAGACGCGCTGAATGTCTTGTGCGGTTTGACAAGCCCGATCTAAATAAAACCTGAATAAGTATCTGCGCTTGCCCTTACGGTCGCACCATCAACATATTATTTATACTAGGGAGGTTTAAACAGATTTAAGACACAACCAACCAAATGGTCCTTTATCCCCCATTTGGTAGACAATCTACCATATCGGTATCAAATTTTACTGACCATTTGGGGGACAAAATTAATTTGGAATATAATCTAGATATTTATTGGTATTCTGGGTGAAAAAAATCAGAAATTCTATTGTGCAATTTTTTGTGCAGAATTGTTCAAAAATTTGACAAAAATGTAGCTTATGTAAACAAGTGCAATGTTTCTCTATTTTTAGCTCTACTGGTCAGAGACCAGAAGAGCTTATGCGATAGTAATGCGTCCGTCGTCCGTCCGTCTGTCTGTCTGTCTGTCCGTCTGTAAACAATTTTTCAAAACGCTACTCCTCCTACAGTTTTGGTTTGATTTCAATATAACTTGGCACACAAGTAGACTACACTAAGATACATAATTCTGTGTATCTGTTTTTGATTTCGACAAACGGTGTTGCCGTGGTTACTAAAAATAGATTTTTTTGTGAAAATTATTCAATATGCTACTTCTCCTACAGTTTAAGTCTGATTTCAATATAACTTGGCACACAAGTAGACTACACTAAGATACATAATTCTGTTTATCGGTTTTTGATTTCGATGAACGGTGTTGTGGTGTTTACTAAAATTAGAAATTCTTTGAAAAACATTCAAAATGCTACTTCTTCTACAGTTTTGGTCTGATTTCATTTTAACTTGGCACACAAGTAGACTTCACTAAGATACATGATTCTGTATATCGGTTTTTGATTTTAATGAACGGTGTTGCCATGTTTACTAAAAATAGAAATTCTTTGATAAACATTCAAAATGCTATTTCTTCTGCTACTTTTGGTCTGATTTCAATATAACTTGGCACACAAGCAGACTACACTGAGATACATAATTATCAGTTTTGTGTTTTTGATTTTCATGATTTATGTTGCCATTGTAATTTAAATTGAAAATTCTGTAAAATTTTATTAAAAGCTACTCCTACAGTTGTAGTCTTATTGCAATCTTGCCTCAAAAAGAGACTTAATCAAGGATCATTATTCTATTTATTGCTTTTGTAAAGTTTTAAGTCTTTACTGCTACTTTTCTCTTCTTTATTATAAGTACAAACCAGTAGAGCTACAGTCTCGACAGAGACTTCTGGTTTAGTTTAAAAGAATATTATCTCCTTCTCCAACGATGCTGCACCTGTCAATCATGTCCTTTTCTTTCTTTTTGGATTATCCGAGCAATTAATCAATTAGTGCATACCAATCCAAACGATGATCTTTTTTAAACCTGATAAAAAGTCTGATTTAACAACGGCGGCACATTTGTGTTAATTTTCAACTTGGAAATCAGAGGAAAAATAAGTTTTTGCCTTTATTTCGTTTTATTTTGAACACTATTAAATCGAAAGTTTACCTTATTTGGTTTTTCATTTATACAGCAAACAAGTATTTTGGGTAGTTATAATTTATGTACATTTTAATTTGGAAACCCTTCATACCGCTTCACACAACGCACTAGCTAAGTAAATTCAAATCAATTTTCAATCAAAACTCGTGAAAAGAACAACTTTCAACAACATAAGTGTCTACTGTCATTTATTTTTACTTTCCCGAGCGGGTTAGAGTGACCCACGATCGTACTTTCCCGTATGAATTTTACTCACTCCAGGCAACGGGAAAGCTTAATTTTAGACCCCTGCATCTGTTCAAAAGTTATGACCAAGGTTAAAGTGTGAATATATTTTGTAAAAGTGGGTCAAACTCCAAGGTCAAGAGTCAAATTTGATGAAGATAGGTCTTGCAGACCTGTTTACTCTTATGATTTCGCCATATTTTTTATGGATTTTTAGTCCAAAATATGTCTCACATTTTGCTATTATGAAAATACCGAAATCAGAAATACATTTGTTTGAAATTTAGCAGTTAGTTTTCGGTATGATCTGTCTCAGTTTCACGCTTTTTTAATGACTAAAAAAAAAGATAAAATGATGAAGACCATGTCATTAAACCATGTTTTAGTAATCAGAAACGCAGTTGTTCCCCATGTATATGTAAAATTGATGGAAAATAAAAATCTTACTGGCAAATGCTAAATGTCAAGGACAAATCTAATCAAAAGTACTGAGAGACAACGCTATGGATAAACAGGTCTGGTCTTGCCACAAGGAATACACCTGTGAAATATTAAAGCCATAGCCCCACCCAGTCAGAAGTTATAGTCAAGGTTAAATTTTTGCAAACAGATATATAGAGAGATGGATGGAAGGGGTAAAAATTATATACCTCTGACTTCGCCAATGGGGGGCATAAAAAACAAAGTAGACCCATTAAATAATTGAATAACATATCTGAATTAAAGGATATGTCTGAAATTAAAAGTTTTTTTTACTTTTTGAAAATCAGAATTTCATACCAAAATATTATTTTTTTCTGATTTTCTGTATATATACTTTATTTTTTTCTGATTCTACTTAGTGTCCTGATTGTCATCTGATGATGTGACAGGCTCCATATGATGGACCCCCGATACAGTGCCCAAGAAATCCTCCTCTGTGACCTATGTCAGAGCGCCGTGGTACAGAGTCACTGTGAACTCTGTCATCTGAATCTCTGTATTGTCTGTGTTGGAATACACCTCTCAGATTCAGCTAAACGACACAATGTTGTACCGTATAAACACAGAACTATTGCTCCTAGTCGCCCTAAATGTCCAAACCATACCCAGAAATATTGTGAACTCTACTGTGATAGATGTGACACTCCTGTCTGTGCTGTCTGCATCTCCTCTGGGAAACATCATGGACATAAAATCACAGATGTTCTTGAGAAACTCAGCTCCAAAAAGGAAGATTTAAAAAAAGATTTGAATGAACTTGAAGAAAGAATATACCCCACTTATGAAGAAAGGGCATCTGATATAAAGTTAAGAAAAGCTAACCTGGTAAAGCATTACGAGAAGCTAACAATGGCAGTCTCCAAACAGGGAGAAAACTGGCACCGAGATATAAACATCATTGTGAACAAACAGAAGTCAGAAATCGAGGAGATGAAAACCAAACACCTGGCTGCCTTAAGTAAACAGGAAAGTGAAATGAAACAGATAACTTCTGATGTCAAACAGAGTATTGTTGATTTGAAGAAAACGCTGGACTCCAATGATGTCTCCCGAACCTCCATGTACAAATCCAGGAATGCTGAATTTAGAAATTTACCACCCAGAGTCAATGTTGTGTTACCAAGTTTCTCTCCTCAACCAGTCAACACAGAACAGCTCCATCAAATGTTTGGGTCTCTGTCAGCATTATCCTTTACCATAACAGCAGAGGGCAATGCAATAGAGGCACCAGAAGCACCAGTCAAACAACTGCTTGATGAACCTGAGCTCATCACCACCATAAATGTGAAGTATCGACAACTATACAGCATAGCTTGTCTCAGTAACGAAGAAATCTGGACATGTGGAGAAGATAGTAACATGAAACTCTACAACCTCCAGGGCAAGCTACTGATGTCAGTGGAAACCATGTCAGGGAACTATCCAAGAGATATAGCTGTGACAAAGGCAGGAGATCTAGTGTATACCGACCGCGACACAAGAACTGTCAACATACTGAAGAATAACTGGATACAGGAAGTGATCCATCTGCGTGGGTGGAAACCCTACAGACTCTGCTGTAGCTCCTCTGGTGGCCTACTTGTTACCATGCTCAGTGATTTTGGAGGACATTCAAAAGTTGTGCGATACTACGGATCCACTGAGATACAAACCATTCAGTATGATAGTAAAGGCCAACGTCTGTATTCAACTGGGTGCCTCAGTAAATATATCAGTGAGAACCAAAACATGGACATCTGTGTTGCGGACAATACAGCCCATGCAGTAGTTGTGGTTAATAAGGCGGGGAAACTCAGGTTTAGGTACACTGGGCGCCATTCCTCAACTAGCAGGAAAATATTTGATCCATGTGACATCACAACAGACAGCCAAGGTCAAATACTGACCTCAGACTTCGACAACCACTGTATTCACGTCATAGATCAGGATGGACACTTCATCCGGTACATTTATACATGTAATCTACTCTTTCCCTGGGGTTTATGTGTAGACACCAGAGACAATCTTTTTGTGACCGAGTTCTCCAGTGGTAAAGTGAAGAAAATAAAATACATGTGAATACTTGTTTGATGCGCCTGTTCCTGAGATCTGTTTCAGACTCCAGAGACTAAGATACATATATCAGAGACTGGGATAAGGTGTATATTTCCAGTAGAGATGGCATCTTTGTGGTTGTGCAGGACATAGATGAAACTAAAAAACAGACTGAGAACATGGAGAATGTTCTATTATTGAATGACAAACTATAGTAGAAATGAGACATCTTACATTTGTAAACAATAATTTGTTAACTTCAAAATTTAAAGATGTATGAAATATATTAAACAATATTATAATATATAATAAGAATTTTGTTTGTTTGTTTAATATTGTTAAGTGAAGTTCTGCTAAAGGATGTAGATTAAAAGTACAATATATAGAGCGGAAATATAACAGAAAACAGCACAGAATTCCAATGGTGCGGGAATTACAAATTAATATTATTTGCATAGTTTTGTTTAAATAAGAGCGCGCGGGTCCGACGAACAATAAATTTTATTGGTGTGGCCTAGAATGCTCTATTTCATAGAACTGTAAAATTGATGAAAGTCAAGATCATTTGCATTTTATACATGTACAAATACCCGTATGTTATAAATTTCATATATGGAAACAAACCAAATTTTATTTATTAAAATGCAAACAAAATAAGCCCTCCTAAATATCTAGCACTGTGTATCGTATACTTGGAAATTTTTATCTCTGTTTTATGTTTGATTCTTTCATCCTTGTCACAAGTGGTCAAATTTAATTAAAATGTGACAATTCAAAGAAAACAGTGCCATCTCTTGGGCATCTTAAAATGGGCAAGGCTGATTGGATAAAAGGGTTGAAAATTACAAAGGATGAGAATGACCATGTATACATTAATATCTTGAGGAAATCAATGTTTACAATTTTCTCCAGAAGAAGCAGTGTCTTACCTGTAGTTGTGGCTATAGCACCAATCAGGATTGAGGGGATAGCCATTACAACACAGCCCACCCCCGCCACGTAGGACAGGATCTTGGCATTGAAGGCCGACCTGGCAGACAAAACTCGCTGGAAATAGACTTGCCAGGGGATTCCCCCGAATATCAGCAGCAGCATGCCATCGATGTACACCCCTGTGTACTGGGGGTCAATGGATTTGATCCACAGGGAGGACGCATTAACAGCAATGTCTCCTACATGTTCATTAGTCATAGCAAATGGAATGGTTATCCACTGGAAAAAAAAACAAAATTGTAATATTTCACATTTGAGACTTCATAGGTGATGCAGAAAGGAACATACAATAAAACTTGATTATAGTGTGGTCCTCTGAATTTACCTTGCTAAATCCATAATTCATTATATCCAAACAAAAATTCATTTTAGAAATGAATTAAATTTTTGAGAATTCATGAAGACATCAATTAGAACACTTTACGCCAGAACATTTCATGAAGCATGAAGTGTTTGAAGTAAAAGTGATTTTCTATAATGATTTGGAAATGACCTCTAATTGTTCTCTGAACAATTAGTCTACTAGTTTTTCTTCCCGGACTTTTGAAACCGCAAGACTTATCAAAAAACTTTATAGTTCATGATATTGGATATTAAAAGTTATTCTGAAAAACGACCCCCCGTGTTTGAACTTTGACTGCTTTCGAAGTTACTGCCCCTTTCGCTAGAAATGCTTGTTATCGCTACTCCTTCGAAACCGTAAACCGTAGAAATATGAAACCTTCACTAAAGACTTCGACTCATTGAGAGGACTCTGGAATCTATTCATTGCGAAAGTCTTTGGTGACCCCTTCAATGAGTAATGGCCCCTGAAACTTTTTGAATTTTACAAAAAAATATATTATTTTAAAACGAGTAGATGTAGAGACATGGGACCAACTGCATAAGATTTATTGACCTTTGATCTAAAATTTCATGCAATGGTCAAAGGTCAAGGTCATTCAGAAAATGAGAAATTAATTTTTTTCTATAGCTCTTTTGTCTTTCTATATATACTTAATGTCTTTGTATCATTAATATGTTCTCTTGAAACTCTTTCAAATATTTTATTCTTGTCCCATAAGGTTAACCCTTTAAAAAGTTATTGCCCCTTGTGCAAGAAACCTTGTTATCGCTATTTCTCCGAAACCGTAGACCGTATAGACACCAAATCTTCACTAATGCGTTAAGAGTCTTAAGGCCTAACTTCTCTACGTAAGTGCAAAAGGATCTGATGACTGCATATATGAGTTATTGCCCTTTAACTTCTTTGTACTTCCTATTTTACCTAATAACTTGAAAACTATAAGTCGTAGAAGCATGGGGTCAATTGCATTATGACCCCTGACCTTTGACCTTGAATATTTTTTCAAGGTCAAAGGTCAAGGTCATTTCAATTTTTTTTCATTTATAATTTTTACTATTCTTTAAGACAATTTTGGTTTCTTATTTATGAAATTAAATTTTAAATTTGAAACTCAAAGAAGGTGGAAAGACCTCTTATTGTTCTTTGAACAATAAGTCTCCTAGTTATTATTATTTTTCTTCTTCTTCTTCCTGGGTACTTTTTTGTCCGAGAATGATCTTGTAAACTGTTCGTCCGATGTAGGTAAAACCTTTTTAGGGTAAGTAGACATGTTATGTAGATTTGCGGAATCAAGGTCATTTTGCGCGCACGTGCTTGCAAGAGCGTGCACGTGCAACACGTGAAATGACCAATATAATAGATATAGCCGCAACTTTTCTATTTTTTGATGAATTGCTTTGAAACTCATAATGCGAGGATATATTAGTAGTATAGACATGGCGACATGATCAAAATAGCAAGATCTCACGCGCATGCACGTGCGCTGCACTCTGATTGGCTGAAACAAAAATCTCAATATCTTTTTTGTTT
The DNA here is from genome assembly GCA_003671525.1 of Saccostrea glomerata. NCBI lineage: Eukaryota > Metazoa > Mollusca > Bivalvia > Ostreida > Ostreidae > Saccostrea > Saccostrea glomerata. The sequence continues at coordinate 304,851 of PRKT01000090.1, read as the reverse complement.
TTTGACGAAATGCTTTGAAATTTTGAACATAGCGATGCATTAGGATATCCTACAATATGATATATAGCAATTATCATGAAAACACGTGCATGCACGTGCACTGCAATCTGATTGGCTTAAACTTTAAATAGCTATAACTCATTTGGTTTTCAACCAAAGAGGATGGGATTTGAAACATAGATAGATATTATGAACTAATACAAGAAGATATGGTCACCATGCACATGGATACATGTGCATGTACGTGCGCTGCAATCTGATTGGCTGAAACTTTTAACAGCTATAACTCCCTTGGTTTCCAACGAAACAGGATGGGATTTGGAACATAGATAGATATAATGGACTACTACAAGAAAGGTATGGTCACCATGCACATGCATACACGTGCGAGTACGTGTGCTGCAATCTGATTGGCTGAAACTTTTAACAGGTATAACGCCCTTGGTTTTCAACCATATGGGGTGGGATTTAAAACATAGATAGATGTAATGGACTTCTACAAGAAGGTATGGTCACCGTGCTCATGTATGCACGTGCATGCACGTGAAATGAACAAAATCAAAAATACACTTGAATGTGCGTATTTTTTATTACTTTTGGATTAAATACTTTAATTTTTAGTATATTAAAATATATGGATTGTGAAGACAAAATGATATGGTCATTACGCACAGGCATTTGCATGCGCACGCATGCAATGCTAAAATTTGAATGAACTTCGTACACTTCCGGGTAAATGTTGTTAAAATCTCAAATACATAGAGTTTGTCTTATGAAATGAAGCTTACAGGTAATATGGCACAAAAAGAGAGTTGGGGAGCGTTTGGGGAACATCTGTAACGGTCCCCGTTACAATTAGCACTAGTTTTAACTATACTCCCCGTCAATGAAAACGCAACACCCTGATTTTAGGTGAAAATTATGTACAGGATATAACTACGTACCGAAAAAATTCGGACATCTATAACTTTGCCAAATCAGTTTTTTTTACGGGTGAATGATTTTCATTTCATTACCGGAAGTTGACTTTTAGCCCTCTTAACAGAAATCAAATTTTAGCAATTTTGATAGAATTTTTGACAATATTTTGGTTTTTAAGGTTTTGTACCTGTTTATCATAAGTATTGTACTAAAATGCCGGGGGAAAATATTTCTTTCTTTTCCAGATGTGATTTCCTGTATTTCCTCAAAGTTACCAAAAGCACGCATTTCATTGCTAATGCTGGAAATTCTCAATATAAAGAAAAAGGAGAGGTGCAGATGCAATTATACGCTACATAACGACATTTTGGGCTCATGTGTTTCAAAAGCATGAATGACAGTTCATTGACCGGAAGTATAAGGGTTACTACACTACGCCAAGTTAGAGAAAATTCGACCTCAGTATCTGAACAACAGACAATTAAAAATGCTCAAGAATATTTATTTTGCTCAGATAAAGACATTGATAAACCTATTGCAGGGTAGAAATCGGACTGCGTACACTGTATGTTGTACATGGCGGACTAGCATGTTCTGATTAAATGGTCGGAAGGGGGGTGTTTTATTTAAATGTTATCTGTTAAGAGGGCTCAAAAATCAACTCTCGGTAATGGAATGAAAAACATTCAACCATTAAATAACTGATTTGGCAAAGTAAAAGATGTCCTAACTTGTTTGGTACATAGTTATATCCCGTATATAATTTTTCACCCTAAAAATAGAGTGTTGCGTTTTCATTGACGGGGAGTATATATGCTTCTGCTCTTATTCATTTGTTGACATAAGGCTCATACATTCTAAAACACAGTGTATTGCTGTATGACATTTATTCTACACAATTTTACTATTCTAGTCTCACTACATACATTGATATATATAAACAAGAGGCCCACGGGCCTTATAGGTCACCTGAGCATTATGCAACAATTTTCCAGTTATTGAATTTGATTCATGTTTTAAGCCAGATGCTATATGACATTCACAATTTTGAAAGAGGCACCATTGATCATCATAACAATACACTTAGCAGTTGCTTAGCTTGGTTACTGAATACCCATAT
>PRKT01000090.1:284956-296311 GCA_003671525.1 Saccostrea glomerata | reverse complement strand
CAGAAAACTATAGTTGATAATGGGGCCAACCCTTATGGCTTGCAAGGTCGAGACAGAGAATAACCTTCTTCATATATAAAATTTTTGTATAGGTTCAGAGTAATGTTCATAATCACAGAATGGGTTAGTAAATTAAGGTGTATTTTACTAGCTATCTAAATAAGAAATGAGAATGTTATCTTGAAAAAAAAATATCATCCCCTGATTTAGTTCAGTTTGTCACAGAGTGTAATGTAAATTTGTTAAAAACCAAAAAAGCTATAAAATTCTCTTGTTTAAGAAAATTCTCTTGATGAGAGAGACACACTTTTCACTTGCACAAATCAGAATATTTTTGAATGTAGCCTTTATGGCTAATGTTCTCAAGTAGGGATATCCCAATTCAAAATGAAAACATAGAGGGAAAACAGTGCTCTTCTCAAGAACAGGGATAAGTTGATATGTTGAAACACAGTAGAGCTACAAGTAGTGACAGAGTATGGTTGAGATGACTCGGGTAAGTGTTGTGGCCTTTGAGCCTCGTATACCAGTTATAACCTGTATCCAAAGCAACCTGTCTCTATAGAAAAACAGCATAATAGTTCCCAGAGGTACATATTGCATGCTGCATGACGTTGCAGTGTTGAGATTCTCTGGAATGTTGACTATGTTTATAGTTGTATACCAGCCTTTGTATGTATAACCCAGACTCATGACAATCCTCCATTGATATCCCAGCTCACACTTTATAGTTCCTTCATTGGACATTTACAGCATCCCCTATTGGACATGTTATCATAATGATTTAATAGTGATATTTTAGTATGCAGTATTTCTATTAAAAGTATGTACATATATTTCAAACTTTTGAATTGTAAATGCCTGCAGCAATAAATTGCTAATTCTCCTTTAATCATTTCTGAATTCGGGTTACGTATACAGTGTAATAAAAAGTATCATTTTTCAAAGTTTTATAAATATGAATTTTTTTTGGAATCAAAATGGAAAATAGGAAAAGTTCAAATAGATTTAAATTAAGCATTTCATTATGACAGGTGTTAAAAAAAAATTGAGGAAGACTTTTTTATTTGAAACCTATAGCTAATTTATTTTAGCAGAGGAGAGTTAATACATGTAGTATCTATAAATAGTATCTTCCTCAACATTTGACTTATTTTATAATTTCTGGACATATTTGTATATAATTATGTCATACATCCAATGAAATGCTAATTCTTGTGTTCTCCAGCTCTTTTGCCTTCAGCCCTTCAAAACAACATCGAGCGATCAGCCTACAAGACAAGAGAGAGTGGAGGATGCTATACTGAAGCTAAAACGTGACATCAAGCACAATGTCCTTAACACCTAGGGGAGAGAACTCACAACGACGGCGTAATGGACTGCTAGTCAGTGTGCTCTCACTTCTTACATGACATTATTTGTGTGTGTGTACTGTACATCGGTAGATTCTGTCCTCACCTTGCTCACCATTGTTAGTGTTATAAAGAGACACAGACATTGTTTGAGGGTTTGACCCTAAGTTACTTTGTAAATGTTTGCAATCTCATGAAAGATAATTGATTCCTATTAAAATTTTCTGAAACAGTCCATACATAAATTGGGTTTCATTAATTCTTTTTAAGTATATGTAGTTTCTAACATCGACCAAGTTTAGCATCTACATGTGTAATTTATTAGATTCTTTCCATCCTAAGATTTTTCCCAATGTTTGCTAACATGCTCCTCTAACACATTATCAACATATTCTGCCTATAGGTATTGACTAGCTGGATATTAGTTCAAACATAAAAACAATCTAAATCTCTCAACAGAAGAAGAAAAATACACTGTACATTTTTTTTCCCTAGAACACAATGCATGGATGACACAACTAGTTTAGTACTGCTTTTTTTAATCTCTTTTTTTGGGTATAATTTGATATCTGTTAGACTAAGCTACTGTTTCAAATAAACTGCATATGAAAAACTGCAAACCCAATAAGCCAGCTAAAACTAATCAACCACAAATTCACACATATGCATGCCATTTAAAAAATTAATTCCAATTATTCATCTATCCTGAATCCTGAAGCATGTTAAATACAAATGCTGTAAGTATTGACCTATCTAAGTTTTGTTTTTCTTCTTCAGTTCATCACTAATGTTAAGAATCAAGAAACATTGACTTATACACAGTAAAAGGGATGCAATGGTTTCACAAAGTAAGCCAGTCTCTGTATTATTAGTAAGCAGTAATTCTTCCGGGACAAGACACATGCCAGACAAAACCTAGTTACATGGCAAGTCGAGGACCCTTCATAGACATATGCTTGGTCAGTTTCTCAGTTTTGCCTAAAGAAAATGAAATCCTCTTTTCTCTAGAAAAAAAAAACGCAGTAGACATAAAATTCACACTTCATTAGCACTATAGTTCTTTAAGTTGTGTTCAAGGTGTGTTCAAGGAAACGTTGAAATGTATGTCTACATTCAACCACTTGTCCTCTAATATTCTGTACAGGAATTTAAAAATTGTGATATGAGGAACATCAGAATAATAAACTTAAAATGTCAATCATCATAAAAAAATTTGAATTTCAACTTTTCATTGACTTTGATAAAAGTATTTGTATTTAAAGAAGAAGAACTGAATTGCATATATTGTGTAATAAGTACACAATAATCATTCTTTTTGTCTTGTCCTACATTGTATATATGTTACTGTAGTAAACTTCACGTCTTAGAGGCCTGTATGATAATACAGATGAAGCACATAATTACCCTGTCATCAGTGGATTGGAGACATTTCCCCCCGCCTTGTCCTTAGATCCAGAAGCTGGTCTATCTTTCTTACTCAGTAAAGGGTTCGCAGCTACAAAACAAAAACATAGTTCAAATAAATACGTAGAAGCTGAATATCACATTATATTTCTAAATGATTTTTTTTAAAGTAGAACCCACCATTCTGGCCTCAATGAGAGGTCTCGCTGGGCACCAATGGAACATCCCCGTGGAATCAAACTTCCTGGGTTCTTCCCCGGGTGCCACGCTGGTGTCCTGGGGCACAGGATCTTGTGTCAGGGTTGGGAGGATAGCAGTAGTGGGAGTGGTTGGCCTATAAATAGTACAGCAGAATATTATATTATGTACTTTATTGCTACATTGTCAAGTACTGTAGACTCCATATTTAACATGAGTACTTAATACATGTATCGCATAATAATTAAAACATTGAACCAGATCATCAGATCAAATCAATACAGCAATCTAGAGTTTTTACATTGCATGAATTTCAGCAATAAAGAATAAAAGTGATTATTTAATTTTGTGTACAGATTATTTATATGTTTCATTATGATCTCACGAAATTGTGATAATAAAACTCAAATCCTGATTAAGGAACATGTGGTGCCTATATGTGCTAGTTTTCTTATACAACTGTGTAATGTAAATTGAATAATTGTCATTTGTGAAAATATTTAAAATGAACCCAACAATTAAAATTTAAACCTTTGAAAATTAATAAAATTTAAAAAAAAATTGTATTAAAAACCAAACCAGAAATTTAAAACTTTTGAGATACATGTAATCATGGGGTTTAAATTATTTTTTTTTTTGAAAATACTGAAATGGCAGATTATTTTTTACTGTCCACTCCCTATAATTACTGTTTAGAATCCCCAGTACTTGAAGTTGTCTCAAAGTTAAGCTTTAGGACTATAACTTAAGTGCTTTAAAAAACTTAATCAAATTCTGTGTGCAATAAGTACTATAATTTACAATACACTGTTTCTATCTACGAAAAAATATATAAATTTCATTTCATTCTTTGTTTCAATTTGTTGTTCCAAATCTGAATGCATGGGTAATTAAAATATGAACATGTTTTAGTAAAACTCAATATCAATGGTAAATACACATTGTCATGCCTCAAAGAAAATGCATTAATTTATTCCACATTAATTTTCACAACAAAGGAACTTGCCTCTGAACAAAACACTTAAGGAATACTAAGAACTTGAAAAAAAAAATTACATTTAGACCAGTTTGGAAAAATAATGCCTTAGAATTTTTTCAATACATTCACCTTTTTTTCCTATGATCATAGTGAATCAAATTCTTTGAAGATGAAATTCAAGTTGTGTTCCACGGGTACTCTTACAAAACTTTCTCTGACAGCTTTCTTTTGTTTATGTTTGCATTTTTTATAAAAATATTTTTGGTCATCAATTTGAAAAAATAAAACTTTCATTTTCTAAATTCTCTGGTCTGGAAACTTAATTGTCTTACTATACTGACACAGCATTGTACAGTTTAGCAAAAACTGTCAGAATTTTAAACATGACACACTGAAGGAGGCATGATCAAGTTCCTGTAGTGACAATAATGAACATGCAGACCCACAAACAAAGTGCCAATTCTTACTGATTCTCTTTGGATTTTGACAACAAGCTTGCTATGGCCCTGTGGATTAATACAAACAATGCACAAATAATTAACGAGCAATTCGATTCACCAGCAGGTACAGGGAAATATTGAACAAATTAGTGCCACCTCAAATTACAGGGTTAAATTAGACTGCACCAGGTTTTACATGGCATTTTGCAATCTCATGAAAGATAATTGATTCCTATTAAAATTTTCTGAAACAGTCCATACATAAATTGGGTTTCATTAATTCTTTTTAAGTATATGTAGTTTCTAACATCGACCAAGTTTAGCATCTACATGTGTAATTTATTAGATTCTTTCCATCCTTTTCCCAACATTACCTTTAGTATGGAGACTGTATATATATTGAAAGGTTGGTTGGCCCCCCACTTCCATCGTCTCAAGCCACGGTCCGGAGTCCGCATATATAGCTCTCTCCAGATGGGAGAGGAGCGTACATTTTGGCCGTGGTTTGCGACGATGCCCCACTTCATACCATAGTATAATGCTATGAAGGATATGTAGTATTGTATGGAGAAAAATATAAGTGAAAGGAAGTTGGCCTTGAAAAAAAAGTAAGCCACTACCCCCCTCCCCCCACGAAATAGGATTTTCGAGTTTGGGCTATTTCCCTTTTTTTTCTTTTTTTCTTTTTTTTTTTTTTGCTTGTCAACTGTTTCAGGTAGGTAAAAAAAAATTTTCTCTGGTTGGCCCCCCACTTTCAAAAACGATGCTACGTACCTGATATATATAATAAATTCATTTGAAATCAATGTCATTTTAAAACCACTCTCTACCATCGGCTCATACATTCACGTGTCTGAGAGAGGAACGAACGACAACTCTGGATGGGAGATTGGTCATGAACACAGCAAACTCTTTCGAAAGTTTCATGAAAAAAAATATATGCTAAAATCAAGTGTAATTATAATCCGTTAATTTCATAAGGATATTTATTTTATTGAAAAACTTGCTTTATTTTTTTAAACAGGGGCGTAGTATCAGGGGGGGCCAGGCCCCCCCCACTTTTTCTCCCGACATTACCTTTACTATAGAAAATGTTGATTTTCGACTTCGGGCAACTTTTAATTTTTCGTTTTTTTTTTGTTTTTTTTTGCTTGTCAACTTTTTCAGGTAAGTAAAAAAAATTTTTCTCAGGTTGGCCCCCCCCCACTTCCAAAAACGATGCTACGCGCCTGTTAAAGACCCAACTTTTTTTTACCGTAATGTCGCGCAATATGTTAATTAAAATTTGGCGCTCAAAAATCGCGTGCACTTTCGCTTTGCAGTTCACAAATATCCGGTAAGACTGACACGTATGCATTTTAGATCTCTGTGGTTGCATTGATAAATTTTCAGCAATTTTGGTTTTAGTATAATACAGAAAAACTTGATAATGTAATTTCTTGATGAAATTAAAAATAAAATGTAAGAGTTAGGGGATTTATGTGTTAAGAAGGGGGGAGGGGGGGCTGTTTTGAGTAATCCAATGCAGATTCTCGCCAGATAGTCCAGTGGCGGATCCAGAAATCTTGAAAAGGGGACCTGACCTGTTTGAGGTCGTGGTAAGGGCCCATAAACACATCAATTAAATATATTAAAATCTTATGTATATTTTGAACGCAAAACAGAGACGGATCCCTCTGAGAACTAATATATTAAAACATGATAAAGTAATACTGGTAGGTCTTCTAAGGCGTTTTATTTGTGTACTATTAATTATCAAATCTTTTTTTCAGACAGTTGAGGCCATGTATAACAATACATGTGTATCCTCAGGAGTGACTTCCACAGAGATGATATATAAAGACATGACATGGGCAGATTTGTTCATGGTGAGCTATTAAAATTAATTAAGTGATACTCAGAACTGTCCCTTCCATTATTATATTTAGCCATTTAAATATTCATTTAATAAGTATATATTATTTTTTTATAATGCTAGATAAAGTAGTGATAGGACCATCCAGACTGTTGTCATGGTTGTATGTGTTTTTACAGGAAATCTTCTGGGAGGTACTCCTGACCTATAGGACCGAGTTCTTGGTCTGCATCGCCTCTTGTCTGTCTGTGGTAGCAGTTTTTGTGCTATGGACACAGACTGACAAGATGGGAGTCCCAGCAACTAGGTTTCACCCTGGTCATAGAATCAAACAGCCAGAAGATGTGACAGGGAACTCAGAGCCAACAGTGTCCTCCTACCCCCCTAACCCACCCCCCAAAAACAGAAGGTCTCGACATCACAGATATAAAAGACGAAATAAATCAGGTAACTTACTTTTCCATACCATTATAGAACTGTAGGCCCAATGGCAATATCTATTACTTTTGAATTTATCATGAATTTGAGAACCAGAAATCTGAGCTTCAATCTGAGTTTCAATTAATATTTGTTTTTGCACAAAATTGTGTACAAATGTATTTGAATTTGATTATATTTCTACCAAAAATCAGTTTTATTTAAAGATATTTTAGATGGAATACTTCTATTATAATACATTATTAAATGTATATTTTGTATTCTCTTCTTTATTTTTTGGTTCTCTTTTGCAGTAGAAATTTTATCTCCTACTGTCAATACCCCCTTGGAAAATATACACAGGAATCAAAGAAATCAGAATACGTCCAAAGAAACACAATATGCTGACTATAAAAGGCATATAAGTTGTCAGGAGACTATGGATCTAGAAGCCATGAAGGACCAGGCATACATACAGGCTGTCAGACAAAATTACCCAGAGATTAGCTGGGCCAATATAACAACCGCCTTGGTGTATCTACACAAGTTCAGTAAGTTCTTTATAAGTGAAATAGTCCATAAGATGTTAAATGTATTTTCTGAGCAGTCTTTTTATTTTTGAGTCCCATCTCTTTTCACTCAGGTGCTCTGGCTCATAAATCAAAAACTGTTATGAAGGCCCTGGATCATATAGAGGATCTGATGGAGACCTGACGGTAAGATGGAGCGGTATCTTGGTCACGACATCCCTGTGGATTATACAGAGACGGACCTGTGGGAGATTGTTTTATCTCACCACGGAGATATGAAGAAAGAAGAATTTCTCTGGGTCTACCAGGAGTTCAGAAGGGAAAACGGTAATGTTACAGTAGAATATTCTTACTTGTATATAAAAGGACCTGAAATGTTTTATTACAAATACAATATAATAGCAATAGTTTTGTTTTAGTTTTACAAAAGTAAAATTTGATATATATTTCTTAAAAAACAGATAATCATGAGTTTATTTTCAGGTTTTCCTCCAGCCCTCACTGAATTTTGTCTGCTCTATGAGAAAAGTATCCAAACAGGTACAAAGCAGTTTTTATATGGGGCTGGGCAGATGTTTGAAATTATGATTTTAACTTGAGATTGTAGGTGATTAGTCTGATATCCAATTCATGTATAAAATGGCTTATTTTTTTCAATTTTAGCCAAAATGAAGAAAATACATGCCAAACTGCGAAAGAGGTATGAAGGTAGCCAAGAATGCATTGGAAGCTTGAGAAAAGAATTGGAGAAGAAACAGCTGGAGATTGTGGATCTGAAATTAAGATTGTCACAACTCGAACTTTTAAAGAACCGATCCTTGTGCAAGATTTGTTTGCAGAATGAAATCTCTGTGTTATTCCTACCATGTGGCCATGCCGTTTCTTGTAAGACATGTTTCAGTGATGTACATGTAGCAGCCAGAATTAAGAAAAAACAAATGTGCCCTATATGCACTAGTCAGGTAAAAACAACAAAATACCTCTTCTTAGCCTAAAATACCTCAATGTCAGATGTTTTATTTATGGATATTTTGGCAAAGCGAGCATTTCAAAATTGTCATTCTGACTATGAAATTTTATATTCAGCATTAATTTCGTGAAATGAACTTACAAGATTGTAATAATTCCAAAAAATATGTGTCCATCACTTTTCTCATCCTTTTAGAAAGTTCACTATAGAGTCATCACTTTGTTTTATTTACCACCGTGTTTGTTCTTTTAGAGACATTTTTAAAGTTTATTTGTGTGTGTGTGAGAGAGAGAGAGGGTGTGTGTGTGTGTAAGGATGTTTCTATACTTGTTTTTGATTATCTTAATTTATTTTTTAAGAGTTATGAATTGTCTAAATTTACAAGTCTACTGTCTAGATCTTTGTTATTTATATAAATCGAATAATAATGGGCACTAGACTAGTATATGCCAAAACAACTTGGGTATCATCGATCTGGTTTATGAGATATTCATATTTTTTTATTATGTAAACCTGGAAATGCGTAATGATGCAAACAATTTGATTTGGCTCAAATTAGAGGTGGTTTTGTGTTACATCCATCTCCAATTCAAACTTTTCGAAATAAATATATTTAATGCTTCATGTAAAATTTGGCTGTGTTCGAATGTTCATCAGAAAAAAATGGGGACGGAGGCAATGAATATTTTAAAACTACACCAAAAGAGACTACTATAGTATTTTCACTCCCACCCCTATCCCCTGCGTATTACGAGCATGAGAAAGAACTCTTCTCTATGGTAATGATCACCTGTCAAATGCAGATGAATTCCATGTACAGGTTTAATGCAGAAAAGGTTCCTTAAAGGTGTATAGACACAGACTTGAAGTTAATTTTTTCTCAAATTTTCTGTATAACATTACGACTTATATATTGCAATTATAGTATTTCGCAAGAAAATATAATAAAAATCTCATTTCATTTCGAAGATATTGAAACTTCAAATTTCTGGTCGGGTTTGATTGACACGTCCTTGCACTTTCACAATTATAATTTATTCTAAATACTTAAGAAATGTGGAAATTTTGTTATGTGTTAATGAAAAATATTAAAACTATAATGCAGAAAATTCAAATAACTTCGAGATGAAAAAGATATCTATCATATTTTCGTATGAAATGCTATTACAATGTATAAAACGTAATATTATACAGAAAATCTGAGAAAATATTAACTTCAAATTTGTGTCGATGCACCTTTAAATCATTAAACGATAACTCGAGCATCGTTTCAAGCCACGGTCCCGATCTGCATATAGCTCCCTAGCTCCCCCCTAGAACGTTAGAGGATCGTACATTTTTTTGACAAGATTTTAAGAATATAAAACGTCAAAAAAGCCTCTTTTGGAAGGGGGTAGATGAATATATAGACACTTTCTTTTTTGATTTTCATTAAATTTATTCATATTCATGATTTTCCTGTCCAATTTAAGAAAGATTAGCATTTCCTCTATGGAATCCAATTCAATTCAATAGTTTATTCTCTTAAACTGTACTACAGTATAGAGAAGATACACCTACATTGTAGGTCATTTTATCTTAATTTTTGAAAAAAAAAAGTTGTATTAGATCTTTAATTCCAAAAGAAGGGGGTTTGGACCTCTGAGATAATGTATTTGAAATATTTTCTAATTTCTCATATATTTCAATGAATAAAATAAACATTCGCGATATATGCTTTTTCCCTGTTGCATTTTGTGCAATTTGTGTTAAAGTTTTTGCTTCATTATGGAGGAGGGGGTGGGGGGTGGGGGTCGTCTGTATGTATTTTCCTTGATTCGCGAGTAGTGCAAGTGTTTAAAATTCTTTGACTCCGTTTACATGTCAAAAATGTCGGAATGGGTTTAAATATTCCTCCTACGCTGTTTTTGTACCTGGCCACTATTTGTATCAGTTAACATAAAGGTAACCCGCTGGATCGATGATAAAGAATGCTAACATTAGTATGAAAATATTTGACCACCTCCCCCTCAGAGGAGAGATCGTTAATAATAAATATACGCACGGCCTACACGTGGAGCATCAATGAATTTCTTTTATGATTCACTTATTATCACGTGACTTTTTACCTGTCAACTCCGGTATTTCTGGCTGGCAAGAGAAGGGAGGGTCATTCCATCACTTGTTAAAACCGGCAAAGGAATCGGGCAAGGAAAGGCAGCGGAAATATATACAACATGACGGTAGATATTATTTATTTATTTATTTATTGATTTTAAATTATTTTAATTCGTTAGAAATATTATATTCATGGGCTGTAGACAAATATTCATGACCAGATATAAAGTTTGTTTACATTTGACACCGCCCTTGGCAGGTGTTTTGTTGGTATGTGTATCTGTTTGTTTAATCTATAAGTAAATGCCTACACATGACTGATTTCTTTGAGTATACTGGTCAGAAAAAACTTGGAAAGCAAGCATCTATTGAATTACATGTACAATTTAAAATTGCATTTTCTCTGGATTTTAATCATATAGATCTACCGTATTAAAGCTTGTAATTCTCTTTTTTTCAGATTTTTTTTCCTTTTATGTTACGATGCTTTATTACATCCATATTATCAGCATCACTTTCAAATTTGATCCAAACATGTAAATTCATTAAAACCAAACGAGGGTTTGGTTACATAGGTGGAGTTTGCGTGGGCATACTAAAAAATGTACTAGTATTAAATTCACGATGATATATTGACTGGAAAGATAAAATATCAAATTAGGTTGATTTAACGCTCCAGTAGCATAATCTTTTACCTTTTCACGTACTATAAACATTAGGCATAACTTTCAGTGGTATGTCAAACATGTTACTCTGTGACACAACAAGACGAAAACACAGTCACGGTGATTTAGACCGTGAATCACACAGAAAGCTTTTTCTCCTGTGGGGATAGAGTATACAACATGACACGTGCATGCATTTCTGTCCATATACTAGTAAATTTATTAAAATTTAATATTTAAATAATTAAAATGTGTTAGTACATGCACAGTGTGTCACATGTATGACGCCCACCTTGCACTGCTATTCCGTACTTCGGTTAAAAGTCTACCCACTGTAAAGTTAATTTAATACTGTCCTTTCTAATTCATTTTATTTTATCAAAAAGATTTTCATTTGATAAATGTATAAAATAACCCAAATGAGAAGCGATTATATATAACCAGTTCT
>PRKT01000090.1:268998-284704 GCA_003671525.1 Saccostrea glomerata | reverse complement strand
GGGGGGGGGAAGTGGCTAACTTTTTTCAAGACCAACTATCTTTCAATTCAAACTTTTTGGGGTTAATTTTCTAATAACACTACCCTTTGCTGAAATGTGGGGGGGCCAACCTTCCTTTCAGTAAACATTTCCTATAGTAAAGGTAATGTCGGGAGAAAAAGTGGGGGGGCCTGGCCCCCCCTGGCCCCCCGGATACTACGCCCCTGGAGAAGAGTATACAGCTGTAGTAGTTTTGACTAGGCAACCAAAGAAAGATTCAGACCTCTCCGATTTCCCAAGCACGCCCCCCCCTTCCCGAACAAGAAAATGTACATGTATCAAATTTTTACGACCTAGTCATGAACAGAAATACAGAGGTACTCTTTCAATAATTGTCCATCAAATTGTCATTTAAGGGGACAATTTATCCAGCGGAGGAGTTTGATGCCGAGGCAGCGGCCGCAGGGATGCGAGACGCCATGACGGGTTTCGGTGAGTCTGACCATGAAACATGCAAGGTGCCCCTTCGGCAACATTCCTTTACTACTATCCGTATAGTTATACTGTTTACTTACCTGTAGCCCACGGGCAAGTTTACCTCATACATACTTATCGCCGACCGTCTTTCATTCTTCTCAGTCGCCAAAACATCTAAAAAGATGCATTTTTTCGTGCATTAAAAGATACTGATCAAATATGACCCCCAGCTCTGCTTTGCACGATATAAAAATTACAAGTAAACATCCTCATATCTAATATGCTCTTTTGTTTTTGACCACAGGTACGAGTGAAGAGGCTATTATTTCTATACTGGTGAATCATTCATGCGAACAGAGGAAAGAAATCGCCACGGCATTCAAAACTGCATATGGAAAGGTATTTGTATTGAAATGCGTAAAGAGATTATGGAAACATTTCACCTTATGAAAAGGTCTTGAGATGTTACATGTACTGTGCCAATAGAGAATGGATTTGGCACAAAAATAAACATTTTACTATAACTTTCTGTGAAATTTAAAAGTTACAGTTCATCGTAAAACCGTGTTTTTGAGTCTAACTACATCCTAATAATTGCTTCAATTTTTTTTTATAAATGTTAGGACCTGATCGAAGACCTTAAGGATGAACTGGGCGGTAACTTTGAGGACGTCTGTGTCATGATGCTCGCCTCACCCAGGGAGATTGACGCTCGTGAACTGAACAAAGCAATTACAGTAAGTACGAGTAACACTCCCTGGTCAGGGGGGAGAAAGGAGATACATACTTCAATGTACAGAGTTTAAAAGACCTCTGTAAATTTGTTTGGGTCTTGTCATGATAAAACTGCATAAGGCTCACTGAAAGTTGGTTTATCACCTTACAGGATTGCATTATCACCTTACAGGCTAATGTTATAACCTTAACCGCCTTACAAACTTGCTCTTACAGACAACGTTACTATATAAATGGTGCTTGTTTTGGAGGGTAACATTTGAAATTGACACCCCAAGGAAAACCATTGTCAACCGACGCGTCAGCGGAGGTTGACAATGGTTTTCCGAGGGGTGTCAATTTCAAATGTTACCCTCCAAAACAGGCACCATTTATTTTATTATACTGAATGTCTTAAGTTATTGATTTAGGACGTCAGCAAAAAAACAGAAAAAACCGTCGATCGTCTTTACGTTCATGTATAGAAAGTTTTCACACTCACCGGTTCACTAATCTCCTTATTGTTTGTTTGATACTCGAATTAGAGTCATTTATCATTTATCATTATCTCCGCGTCAGCGGAGGTTGACAATGGTTTTCCGAGGGGTGTCAATTTCAAATGTTACCCTCCAAAACAGGCACCATTTATTTTATTATACTGAATGTCTTAAGTTATTGATTTAGGACGTCAGCAAAAAAACAGAAAAAACCGTCGATCGTCTTTACGTTCATGTATAGAAAGTTTTCACACTCACCGGTTCACTAATCTCCTTATTGTTTGTTTGATACTCGAATTAGAGTCATTTATCATATAAAGTTTCGTTATTTCTGGCTCGCAAGCATGTTTCCTACACTTGCAAGCATGTATCGTCTGTCGTCTGTTGTTTTCAAGTAAGCTATATCGGACGCAAGCTTTTATTGACGTCAAGTTAATTCCGGTTCTTTCAAACGCCGCAACTGACGTTTTGAGAATTCTACGGTGAACCGTACGCGCATAATTTCCACGCATGTGGCATTACCGTTGTGTTACCCGTTGTCATGTGTGTTGCTTAGGCTCAGGGTAATCGAACGGATTGTTAACTGCGTCTAAACCAATCAGATTTTAGTATTTAACATGAAAGTATAATAATAGTATATACAGCCTAGAGACCAGATCTATTACCTTACAGGCTAGCATTATTACATTTTTCAGGCTATCGTAATAACCTTGCAGGGTATCTTTATAACCTTATATGCATTGATGCGATATTATACTTAACAGACTATAGCCCGTAAGCGTAATTATATTACTTTAGAGGCTAGCGTTATTACTCATAGGATAAATTATCACCTTACATGCTAGCTATATCACCCATACAATAATCAGATAAACCAGTGGCATCTCAAGTATTATTTCAGCACGCCTTTACTAGTATCTCCAGAGGTTATCTGCTGTGCAGTGGGCAGCAAGTCTCACTCTTAAACTAATCAAAGATACATATGTAAATTTATATACATGTGTACATGTACTATGATTTAAATGCTAGTAATAACGTTAAGTTAAAATACTTTACCCGTTTTTACCTTTGATGTGTATTGATAGTGTTGTAAATTCCTCTCTAGGGAGCCGGTACAGATGAAACCGTCCTAGTAGAAATCATGACGTCCAGAACAAACGAAGAGTTGGCAGAAATCAAAGAAATATACGAAAAAGGTACATATTAATATAGTATAAAATTCTGTATTTGTTATACGGTTCCTGAGTTTTTTCATATTTTTGCGTCAATTAGGACATATCGCCTGATATCCTATTGTAAAAAAGGAATCCCTATTCGAACACTCTGTTTTTTTCTTGATCACATATAAACCTTATCTTTTTTATCAGAGTTTGAGACCACGTTAGAAGAGGACCTCCAAAGCGACACCAGTGGTTACTTTGGTCGCCTAATGGTGGCGCTGTGTGCTAATGGGAGGGAACCTAGTGAAGGCTGGGATATGTCGGAAGCCGAGGAGTCAGCCCAGAAATTATACGAGGTATTGCCATTAAAAAGTTCGAAAATGTGTAAGCGTCTTAAATTGACGATCATTTTTGTGACAAGTATAGTATTTCCTTGCAGTGACTCACTAAATAACTGAAATATGAATTTTCAGGCAGGAGCCGGATGTCTTGGTACTGAGGAAGCCGAAATTAACGCTATTTTATGTATAAAGAGTTATGATCAACTTAGAGCCATATTTTATAAATACGAGGAGTTAAAGGGCAACCCTCTAGAAGACGATATTGGAAATGAAACAAGTGGGACACTGAAGGATGGATTTCTTGCCATAGGTAAAGAATGATTTTCAAAATGTTTTTGATAAAGTTAAGAAGGTTGAAATCTTTTCAATAATTAATGTAATATGTGTAAAATGGGGATTGTTTACCTGAATTTCTCACAGACACTTGTTTCGTGCAATTGCATACACGACACCCCCTCCTGTCCGATCAGAGAGAGAGAGGGGAGGGATGACCCTGTATACAGAACAAATGCCTGTGGACGCGCACTACCCTTTATGAATAGGCCTAATATCATATTAATATACTTTTATTTACAGTTGAAGTAGCAAAGTACAAACCCAGATTTTTTGCAAGGAGATTACATGACGCCATGGCAGGGCTAGGAACCAGCGATGATGACCTCATCCGAATCATCGTCACCAGGAGCGAGGCAAGTCACGTGATCTGAAGTCAGCTATAACAGGGGCGAGGTGGACGCACCTCCCTATAAATAAAATCAGTATTATAATTGACATGATTTAAAAGCAGTCATTGAAATATGCCCACTTTCTCTTTATCAGGATGACCTGGAGGAGATTAAGGAGGAGTATCAGAAACTCTATGAGAAACCTCTGGCGGAGGATGTCGCTGGTGAATGTTCCGGAGATTACAAACGCATGCTTCTAGCCATCATCAAGTAACAAAATGCCAGAAGTTTTTGTCCATCGACAGCAATTTAAGCACACTTTTCTGTGATACACATGAATAAAATGTTTGTTTTGAGACTTTTACAGTGCCTTGCCATGGCAAAGATTTCCGTTGTTTATCGACGCCTTTCAAATTTTTTTTAATACCATTTACATTTACCAGTATAGTGAGCATTTCTATTGCGCATTGTCCTCTACAATAAAGCCAGTTTACAGATTGTGACACGCTTCAAATGTTAGGTGTTAAATAAAATGTTACTTTTTGGTTTGCATTTTGTCTTCTTTTTTCATATGAAAAAGCAATTTCATACTTCTATTTATTTGGGGATGTGGATATTCGTATGATTGATTTACAAGTACGTGTATGTGGAAAATTTAGGGATATTTCAAAGTGCGTTATGTAGAAAATCAGTACAATTCTCAGTTAAGCTTGAACTTTCGGTAAGGTGTGGAATTCTCGACGTTAGAGCTTCTGAAATTTACACAGCTTTCCTTCACTGTTGAAATATACATAGCAGCATAGGATAGAAATTCGGCCGAATGTCAACTAGTGAGCAAACAGACAATTACGAGTTCTCGCATGACACAGAGGCTCATCGTTGTCAACCAAAACTTAAAGTTCCTGATGTTATTAATTTCTTAACCAATGAGAATCTGTCGCCATTTGCACAGGGACATATTTCGAAAATCTAATTTTAACCCACCCCAGATAGTACTAATAATAACACAAGGTATCTAACTCCGAATTACACTCAGTACCCTACTCCTCAGAAACGCACTCATTTGAAATTTCAGAGGAAATGCAATGGCAATATGTTTATTACCACTATCTTCTACGATGATTTATATTTACAACCATATGCGGCATGCATGTCTTTGTTTTCGTTTATCTCAGTAAACAGCATCAAAACCCTCAAGGGTTAGGGAGTTCTGGCATGAAAAAGCATTAAATCTTTAATTGATTGATTGTATGTCGTTTTACATCCCAGTCGAGAATTTTTCACAAATAATATGGAAACGTCATCATATATATCAATGAAGGACTTAAATTGGACCTTAAGTATAAATTATATATGTACATGAATGTAATGACCACGAGTACCTTTATCAAAATTGTGATATTTGCTTGGCCCGAGGTCGTGGATTCGGGTGTTAGAGAGGGGCTTTGTTGATTATGCATGGCTGTATAGTGAAAATATTCTTCTCTGTTTCTGGTATTTAGCAAGCAAACTAAGCGAACTTTTATGGTGAGCAAGGTTGCTATTCCGGATTCTGAAAACTTTTAACCCCTTAAATCAGGAGCTATGAGATTAAGGCATGACCGGTGTCACGACGAAAAGTGACCCCGTAGAATATTGACCAGGGGGGGTCATTTTTTCACGTAGAAAAATGACCCAGGGTCGACATTCTACCACAACTTAGGTCATTTTTCGACCGTAGAAAACCATTTCAGACCAGTAATTCTACGACTCCACACACGTTGAAAAATGACCCCATAGAATTTGTTTATAATTATATGTCTGTGTCTCCTGATATTTTTTTTCAAATGTAAGGAGGGGAATGTACTTTACTCCTTACCAACATATATATTTTATTGCATATCGTAATAGTAGCACCATAATCAATGTATCTGGTATGGATTTTTTATGGCTTGCAGAACATTCAATGAATATTATAAGCTTGATTATATTTTCGGGTGTTTTTTCTCATTTTGAAAGGTTTTGTTCAGAAAATGGCATGATGTGTTTCTGATAACTTGTTGGAAGCCCCCCCCCCCCCCTTAGCAATTTTAACCAATTGAATTCATTTTTGAAAATTTTTATAAAGTTAATCTCAACACATTGCATAGTTGCAAGAAAAGCAACGTAATTTAACGGTATGAATATGGCTAAATATAAAGTAACTATATGAATTAAACACATGCAGGCACTTGTTTCGGAAATAAAATTTTAACCCATATTTATAATATCTAACTCCGAATAACACTCAGTACCCCTCTCCGCAGAAACGCACTCATTTACACTTTCAGATGAAATGCACATTGTGAAGTGCATGGTCATACATGCATTTTCTTTCTTCCGACATTTATATAACAAGAGGCGCACAGGCCTTATGGGTCACCTGAGTATCATGTAACAACAACCAGTTGAGCATCCCTTACCACAGAAACCAGTAACCCTGGGGCCACACATTTCAAAAAATTGGATATTTTATCATAAATTTTATTTCATCATCAAAGGTTGGTTTAATAAAAATGAAAGAGCAGATTTCAAAGCATTAAATTATTTTTAGACTAAGTATCCCCCTCCCCTTGACCCAAAGGAACTAAAATTAATCATTTTGGAAGAGGCACATTTCTTAATCATAAATATGTACTTTAAGATCATCGGCATAATACCCAGGAGCAAAAGAATAGATTTTCAAAGAATTCATGCAGTTTCACTTTATAATCATTAGAGCGCCGCCTTAACACCAGAACCCCCAACCCAGGGGCCCTGAAATTCAAAAATTGGGAAGAAGCATCCTTCCTCATCAAAACTATGTACATAGTTCATTTTTTTGTACCCAGGAGTAGAGTAGATTTTTAAAGAATTTATGCATTTTCACTATATAATCAATAGCGCCCGGCCCTAACAAAAAAAACCCTGACCCAGGGGCCATAAAATTCACAATTTTGGAAGAGACACTCTAGTTCAACATAAACATGGATCCGAAATATGGGGTGTATTGTCATCATCAATGCAAAGAAAAGAAAAATGTTTAATTGATATATTTAAAGATTGGGAGATTGAAAATCTTCATATGAAATTTTGCAAATTTATCATAGGGTCTGGGAAAAGAAGTACCAATATTGCAGTTCTATCTGAACTAAGTAGACAACCAATATTTTATTCTATTATTATAGCAATTATATCTTACTGGCACAGACTGGAAAACATGCCTGAAAACTCTTTGTTATACAGTGCATACAAAGAAAGCATTATCTTGGACAGTTGTAATGTAAATAGTTGGTTTTCAAATGTAACATATTTCTGTAACAGAATGGGCATCTTCATCTATTTGATCACATGATCAAGCCAATAGCTACATATGGATCCGAAATATGGGGTGTATTGTCATCATCAATGCAAAGAAAAGAAAAATGTTTATTTGATATATTTAAAGATTGGGAGATTGAAAATCTTCATATGAAATTTTGCAAATTTATTATAGGGTCTGGGAAAAGAAGTACCAATATTGCAGTTCTATCTGAACTGGGTAGACAACCAATATTTTATTCTATTATTATAGCAATTATATCTTACTGGCACAGACTGGAAAACATGCCTGAAAACTCTTTGTTATACAGTGCATACAAAGAAAGCATTATCTTGGACAGTTGTAATGTAAATAGTTGGTTTTCAAATGTAACATATTTCTGTAACAGAATGGGCATAGATTTGTCAAGATGTAAATCAATGAAACTAACTTTAAAGAAACATCTGAAAAAAATTATTAGAGAAGATTTCCTTCAATATTAGTTTAAACAAAGAGATGATGGTTGTCTATCGGGTAAACTTACAACATATTATAAAAAGAAGTTTTGAAATTGAAAAGTATTTATTATTAAAAAATTTTGAACAAAGAAAAATTATATGCAAATTTAGAGTGAGTTCACATAACCTCAGAATAGAAAGTGGAAGATACGAAAAAATAACTAAACTAAAATCTGTTGGAGAGCAAACCACCCTTGCAAGAAATGAAAGAATTTGTAGAATGTGCGACATGAACTGTGTGGAAGATGAGATACACTCACTGATTGAATGTCCATTATATAAACATGATAGAGATGACTTTTTTAATATTATTGCTAAAAGTAATAAAAATTTCTATACTTTAACAAATAAAGAAAAAATTTTATGGATTATGTCTAATGAAAATGACATGTTGCTTATCAAGCTGGGTAATTTTTTAATCAATATCTTTAAAATAAGAAATAGCAAATTGTGCAATGTAAACAAAGAAACAAATAAATACAAAAGAGTAATAAAAAAAAAACTTTAAACAAACTTTTATTTACAGTATATTGATTATATATGTTGTAATCCCCAACTGCTGTAACATCATTTATCTTTTGTTAGTTGCTGCTATCAATTTTGAATTTCTTCTTGTATGTTTTTTTTTTCTTACTACTTGTATGCCCTGATGGGCCCCAAATTGGTGTTAATAAATCTTATCTTATCTTATCTTATCTAAACATGCACTTGGTAAGTTTATTTAATACCAAGGAGTAGAGAAGAAAATTTTTAAAGATTAAATGTATTTTCACTATATTTTCAATAGAGCCCTGCCCTAACACCAGAACCCCGAACCCAGGGGCCATGAAATTCACAATTTTTAAAGGGACATTCTTGCTCATCATAACTTTGTTCTTGGTAAGTTTATTTAATACCCAGGAGCAGAGAAGAAGATTTTCAAAGAATTTATGCATTTTCATTTTATTTATAATCAATAGAGCCCTGACCTAACACCATAACCCCTGACCCTGGGATCATGAAATTCACAATTTTGTAAGGGGCTCTTGGTCATCATAACTTTGTATTCAGTTAGTTTATTTACTGCCCAGGAGCAGAGGAGAAGATTTTCAAAGAAATACATGTAATGCATTTTCACTATATAATCTATATAGCCCCACCCTAGCACTATAACCCCTAACCCTGGGGCCATGAATTTCACAATCTTGGTAGAGGACTCAATACTGATTACAATCATGCCAACAGTTTGACTGCCTGAGTTCCAGGAGAAAAAAAGATTTTTAAAGATTGCATCAATTGGTTTTTGCCACACCCCTCAGGCCCAACAGGGGCAGGGGCAATGAATTTCACAATTTTTGTTCCCCTTTACCCATAGACGCTATATGCCAAAATTAGTTTAAATTGGCTTACTGGTTCCAGAGAGGAATCTGAAAATGTTCAAAAGTTTACGACCGATTTATGACATACGACGACGGACGAAAACAGATAGCAATAGGTAACCTGAATTCACTCAGGTGACCTAAAAACCTTGCCAATCAGATTGATGCAGTCGGCCATTGTGTTACGTGCACAAGGATTTTTTAAATCTCATTTTATTAAAACCAAATACACATGTAGTATTTAAAATTTAAATACTATTTGGTTCTAAAATGGCAAATGAAGCAAGCAAAAAAAATGCTGAATTGAAGATGTCGAGATAAAATTACACTGAAATAAGTAAGGTATTTTTCACAATATTTAAATAGCATCAGTCAAGGTCAGATTATTTATTTTTCTTTGCAGTCAAGGTCAGATTATTTATTTTTCTTTGCAGTGGTGAACAGATTACTTATTTTTAACATTTTCAAGGACAGATTATTTATTTCCAAAATCTGCCAGCCCCCCCCCCCCCCCCTCCCCCCCTTCAGAATCAAATGGTCGTCCTCTAAGGGCATGTATACATATACAATGTAGTTCTTTTAAGCATATAGCATATATATACCCCATTTATGATGATGTACGTAAATTTAATAAAAGAATTATACCATATTTATATCTTATAAGAACCCTTTTATATATCTTTAATTTAATGAAAGTGATTAAAGCTAATGCACAGGTGCTTAAAGTGTCCTTTGTAATGATAACTTTTGAAACCCTAACTTAAACGAAAATAGTAAAGATGTTTTACAAAGAAACAAAAGTCTATGTCCTTAATAAACCACAATAGAGAGAGAGGGTATTCATCAAAATTAATTTTGATTAAATTGCAACTTTTTGTTCAAAATCATTAATTCTAGTGAAATATTGTTAGATAAATCTTGTGATCCATATTTCCTTAGACTCTCTTTTCTAAAATACTGATATAGGTTCTGTCGGGATACATGTAAGACATTTATTTAAACAAGAAATTCTGCACAGTTTTGTTTCTCCTCATTCAAATAGTATCTTAAACTGGAAAAATCCTTCAAATGCTCTTTTTACTGATATTCAGTAATCTTGTATCTGCAAATTAAGTCATTTCATTTTAATGGAAACCCTTAATCATTTTAGAGTTTTTGTTCTCCAGTCCAAAAAATCCTCTAAATCTTCATCCTGAACTTCTTCATCAACGTCTGGTCTCAATCTGTCATTGAATACT
Organism: Saccostrea glomerata; assembly: GCA_003671525.1. Classification (NCBI taxonomy): domain Eukaryota; kingdom Metazoa; phylum Mollusca; class Bivalvia; order Ostreida; family Ostreidae; genus Saccostrea; species Saccostrea glomerata. Next base: position 274,459 of record PRKT01000090.1, on the reverse strand, counting down.
TTCTTCTGCATGATTGTGTCCTTCTTTATCTCAAGGTCATTTATTTCTTTCCAACGATTTATTTGATCATCAATTTCATCAATATTTCTTTCAACATTCACAATCTCGTCGTCTTCTTCTATAATGGCTTCAGAAACATGATTTTCCTCCTTCATGGCTCTCTGGAACATTTCCCATTCTTCATCCATTTTATCTTTGTATTCCACTTGCCGTACCTTTGCATCTGCCTTTGGATTATCAAAGAATCCTTCTGGCAGAACATCTGCCATGGTTCTGGGTTTTTCCTCTTCTTCGGCCTCCTCTTTTTTCACTCCTGGGTCAAAGAAATCTGCAGGTAAAGCTGGATGTGATAACTGAACTGATTTAATGGAGGAGGTTGTTGATGGGTAACTGGAACCCTCTTCTTCATCTGAGGAATAAGATGCCAGTAAAAGACTGTTCTGCTGTTTATCTATGTTTTCTGGGGAATTGTCAAAAAAGTCTGTGGGTAGGCTGCCTGTTTTCTTCGAATTTCCATTCTCTTTCTGCTTTTTATGTGGTACAGGGGTTACTGGGCAGTCAGATTTTCTTTTGATTCCGGGATCAGGGGGTCTTGCAGGTCCAGGCTGTGATTTTGATGCCAACCTCTCTTTATGTTGTCTCCCTTGAATATGGGCATTCCACAGAATATTGGACTTTATAACTGTATTACAAAGAATACACACAAGCTGATCTAAAGTATTATACTTAGCTAAAGGATGACTAATTTTTGAGTCCTTCGTACCAGATAGTTTTTCCTTCATAAGACGCCTTAGATCGTCTTTTGACACAGCTTTCTTCGACTTCGGTTTGGAAGCCATATTGGCGCAATCGAGATTACTCTGGGCCTCGATTTACACTAATCTCCAAGAATAAGTTAAATTTGTTCTATTATTCATTTACAGTTAATCGATAATAAAATATAATTGTTTGATTAATTATTTTTTATATTTTTTGATTACAATTGAATTTACTTTATGTGTTTTACATGTTTATAAGTGTTTGCGTTCCGTAAAATCTTAGACCTAAATATAGTAATGTACTATTTTAAGAAAGGGGATTTCCTAAAATAAATGGCGCTGACCATGAACACTACAACGAAGTGTCAAAGATTTTATCGATTGTGCACTCATAACTTTGGATATAGAATGAAAGGAACAAGTTCGCGGAAATGGCTACAACGGCAACAAAGTGACGTTTACGTAAAAATGGCAAGAACTGAAAATTGGCGGTGTAGAAGTGCATTTAAACTTTTAGAAATAGATGATAAGTATAAAATTCTCAAACCTGGACAACTCGTTATTGACATTGGAGCTGCCCCTGGATCCTGGACACAGGTGGTCTGTCAAAGAACAAATGCAGCAGGCTTAGGTATGATATTTTTGTTAATAGCTTATAACGGGAGGCTCACGAGTATCTTTTCTTGTTTTGTTGTACATAATGTAATTATAGGCTAGGTATATATAGTACAGTATATTGGTATTTGGTATTTGATTATTAGGTGTGTCTGTATATGTCACAAAGTCTTATAGTTTCAGTAGTAAAAACTCTGTTCTAAATTGGTTACTTAAAGAAACGCTCTTAAACTTACTCTCTGTCTTAGCTTATCCGTCTAGTACAAGAAAATTCTGATTTTAAAATATACTTCTTAATATTTAGAAAAAATAATCATCAGTAATACATATTTTAATACAGATATAAGTTCACCCAAAGGAAAAGCGATCAGCATTGACTTGTTGCCTATCAGTAAAATCCCAGGTGCATGCATCATAGACTGCACTGACTTCACTTCCCAAGACTGTCAGGATAAAATCATCCAGAATTCCGACAGCAGAAAGGCAGATGTGATACTCAGTGACATGGCTCCCAATGCATCAGGTATGAAGGAGTTTGATGGAAGACTTCTTGTGTCTTTGGTGTCAAAAGTCCTACAGTTCTCAGTGAATCACTTGGTGACTAATGGCACGGTTCTGGTAAAACTTTGGCAGGGGAGTGGATGTGATGATCTCAGTAATGTAATGGAGGAATTGTTCTCCTCAGTTAAAATCGTCAAACCAAAAGCAAGTCGAGTAGATTCCAGAGAAATTTATTTTTTGTGTCAGAAATTTAAAGGAGCAGTGCACCCAAGTGAAGATAGTTAACAAAAGCCGGAAATCAAGTGTGGAAAGTAAAGTCAAATTAACTACCCTTCCTTTAAGCCAGGGAAAGTATGGAACTGTTCTATTAGTAATACAATAACAGAATAAGAATGGTTATCTTAGTTGTGTAACTCATTCTAAACCAGAAAAAAGTATGTAGTCCTGAGGATTTATTATATGTGGAGAATGGAGCTTAATTTATTGACTGTTAAGATATTTCTTAAAATATACTACAGAGTGGACAAGGAACTCAATGCAAATTATCACGCAAGCCAATTGATTGATCACATCGTGAAATAAAAAAAATAAGACAGTTATTCCTTAATTGAATCATATTAATCTACATGTATCAAGGGACTTTTCCTTTTTGATAATTTATGAATGATATAAGGCATATATACAAAAATATATATAAGAAGATTATATATTACATAATCATAACACATTCAGGAAGCTGCAATAATTTATTTATTTAGGGTTCTTACAGAAGTTTGCCGAGCAGCTGTCTCACACCACACAGCTGATAATCATCCTCATCATCCCTAACAAAGACAGATTTCACTGTAGTACTGGTACTCTGTCATTCTGTGCTTTAATCATCCTAAGTGATCTTAACTTTAAGGTTCTAAGTGAAGAACCTAACCATCCCTTTTATCTCTAGTATTTTGGTATTACATAAAAATCAGTATAGACAAAGCAATTCTGTCTATTCACTAGCCCCAGGTGCAGGGGCGATAGGCTTTGTTAACCCAGGTGTATGACAGCTCACCCTGTATGGCTATGTCTTGAAAGAATCTAGATAAGAATTTCAAAGAAGATCAAAGAACAAAATAAAATATTGTTCCTGTTTTGTACCGGGGTAACTGCTTGTGCAGAATTGCAAATTTTTATTTCAGAGTGTTTTAAGACATTTGAAGTTAGATATATACTTTTATTGCTGGTTGTAACCCAACATATTTTATGACAGAAAAAGTTTATTAAATGTATAAGATCTTGACATTCAAGTGTGTGCATTCTTTTCTTTATTTTTAACCAAATTAACATTTCTTTTTCTTGTCAAGGAATTGTTGGTGCCCCTGCAACTGATAATGTACGATTGTGCCCCCAACCCCAATTAAATTGCTTCCTATTGGCCAGAATAAAGCCTGTCACATGTTTAGAAAACAACAAAATTCAAAATTCTCTAAGTTTAAAAAACTGAATATGCTTCCGATTCAGGTGCAACTAATCCCCCCCACCCACTAGAAGATGTAGCTACAATCTTGCAAAAGAGGTATAATCTCGACATTTAAATTACATGTGCATTTCGCTTTAATTCAGTTCACTCTGCTCCAAAAATAAGTTTTACTATGATACTTGTATTCTAAATCCAACACCATGCGGCGAGGCGACAAGTGTTAGTCTAGATATTTACCTATTAGCTGCTGGCAGCAACCATTGCCCTAGTCCGAAATACCTGACGTTTTCCAGGCTTTTATGATTGATTGTGTATTGCATGTTTAACGTCCCTCTCATGAATTTTTCACTCATGGAAACGGCTAAACATTTTGATATTTTACATGCCGGGAAAAAACGTTAAATATCAAAATCGTGAAAAAGCCCGGAAAACGTAAGATATTTCAAACTACTATGGCCCACCTTCGTTTGCCAAGGGTTTCTGATGCGTTACTCTCCTCATATCTACTCTCCTCATATGAGGAGAGTAACGTATCAAAAACCCTTAGCTAGCAAAGATGCTACGCTGGAGTTTCTAAAGTTAAAAACTTTGTACCTATGTCCTCATCGTCTCAAGCCACGGTCCGGAGTCCGCATGTAGCTCTCTCCTACCAGAATGGGAGAGGATCGTATATTTTGGCCGTGGTTTGCGACGATGCTAAGTCCTCGAACCGCCTCATTTGTAACGCAAAGGAGTAAGTCTGTGACGTCATAGCTAATTTAAAAGGCAACAATAGTAATGACGTCATAATAGTCATAATGTAATTGTTACGTCATAATGCGTATGACATAAAAGTGGACGTACCGCCCACTCATATGACGTCACTATACGATCTCCCGCAGATTGCCCTCTTGTGACGTCATTAGTCGGCAGTCCCTTCAAAAGGTCTATGATTATATGTGAAATTATTGAGTACTCGAAACATAGATTTCTAAAGACGAATCGATTCTTATTATCTGATATTAAAATATATAACAAATATTGTAGACTTTTGATTCCGTTTTGAAAAACTTTTTCAAGGTAAAAAGTTATATCTTAAGACAAAATCAGTTGAAAATTTTTAATTTGATAAATGAAGTTATCTTTCTTTGTAGTTTTTGGGCTATATATACGGTTATATATACATCAAAATATTTTCATTTCCCCTATCATACTATTGAGTAAGCTAACTTTTTCAAGGTAAAAAGTTATATCTTAAGACAAAATCAGTTGAAAATTTTTAATTTGATAAATGAAGTTATCTTTCTTTGTAGTTTTTGGGCTATATATACGGTTATATATACATCAAAATATTTTCATTTCCCCTATCATACTATTGAGTAAGCATGCAGAAGCAAATTTCAGCATTTAAAATATGTCTCATATAGTTCCTTTTGCAGATATACCCTCAGAAAAAAACATTTTATAGCATCAACTTTGTGTGTGTATTGGGAAGAGGGTCATTAAAATTAAATTTGAATTGATTTCATCACAAAAAATTAATAAATTAAATTTGTTTAAATGTCTTTTTGCCCAGGAAATAGTTTCTTGCAAAATGCATGTGCTTACTTTTAATTAAGACCACTAGAGTATCTGAAGCTTCGCATTTTAATAAATTTTACGATTTTAACAATGACTCCTTTTGAAACACCAACTCCCGTTCATAAAATTAATTTGATGATGGTGTCTTTGAAACGCTTCAACTATACTGCAACAAAATATCAATGCTTACAGATGAAGAAGAGAAATAAAAGAAAAAATTTCAATCAAAATTTTACGGTTTAAATACTATTTTAACAAGAGGCCCAGGGGCCACAGCGCTCACCTGAGCACATCGGGCTTGAATTTACCCCCCCCCCCCCCCCCCCCCCTCCAGGCGTTCATCATTTGAACAAACTAAAATCTACACTACCTGAGGATGATTCCATATATATATCATTAATCATAGCTTTGAAGTACTTGAAAAGAAGATTTTAAAAGGGTTACCTATATATCCCTATGTGAAACTTGGGTCGGTCATTTTGGCCCCACCCTAGCCACGGGGGTCATGATTTGAACAAACTTGAATCTACACTACCTGAGGATGATTCCACATGAGTTTCATCTTTCC